>CM060263.1:15206769-15464269 GCA_030684275.1 Acipenser oxyrinchus oxyrinchus | reverse complement strand
ATACATATTTCAACAGGAGTTTGAGGTTAAATTCAGTGATGATCATCCCATTCTGATTTTCACTGCCAAGGCTACCTGGAGCCCAGGCCAAATAACAAAAAATTAGGACTTTACATTTTTGGGGTAAGATAATTTTAAATGCATGTCTATTTATGTTGGCAAAAAGGCCACTTGGCAAATAATAGTTCTCAATTATGCTATTTCCTAAAGACATAAGGGAATATAATTTGTTTTCCCCCAACAAACCACAGCTGCCCTTATTCTACCATTGTCTCTTAGCACAGAACCATTGCTTTGCCATTGCATCTACACTGTCTGTCTGCGTTGCCACTGCAGCGACACTGTCTGTCTGCATTGCCACTGCAGCGACACTGTCTGTCTGCGTTGCTACTGCAGCGACACTGTCTGTCTGCGTTGCCACTGCAGCGACACTGTCTGTCTGCGTTGCCACTGCAGCGACACTGTCTGTCTGCGTTGCCACTGCAGCGACACTGTCTGTCTGCGTTGCCACTGCAGCGACACTGTCTGTCTGCGTTGCCACTGCAGCGACACTGTCTGTCTGCGTTGCCACTGCAGCGACACTGTCTGTCTGCGTTGCCACTGCAGCGACACTGTCTGTCTGCGTTGCCACTGCAGCGACACTGTCTGTCTGCGTTGCCACTGCAGTGACACTCTCTGTCTGCGTTGTTATTGCAGATCGTTTAGGAAGGGTTGTTGTTTTCCAGGCACATTCTGTTCTAGTTCAGTTTGATCTAAACCAATTACTTTCATGGTAAGTGAGCTCTATTGATCATTTTTTATTCTTATTATTGAAGTCTCTCCAGCCCAATGCCCTTTTGTGCATGTAGAATCGGCAGGGGGTCATTGGTTTTCAAGAGTACTATCATTCAAAGTGCACTTTAAACACTAACATTCAGATGATTTTTCAAACGTTCAGGTCAACCTTTATTTTAGTTTTACCAAAAAATTACCAAGGAAATGATCCGTTATTTGACCAATAGCAGGGCACCTGTCACACAGATAGACAAAAATAATGATACCCTGTTGTGCAATAATTACAGGTTTATGTGGTGTGATCCACTATATAAGTTGCATTAGAGTCATGTGCAACTATTCAACAACACAGAGAAAGTAGATCCCGCAGACATGAGCAAAGATTTTCTACTGGTACCTCATCTTTCACTTTACCTCTGCAGAGAATACGTATCGCCAGATCATTTTTTTTATTTTTCTGTGTGCACAGAGATCTATGAATATGTTCTTAAATGTTTGGCGGAAATTTAATACTTGTTTTAATGTGGAGGTTTACCAAACAATATTGGTTTGCCTTAAAACATATAGTTGCACTAACTAACCCTTTCCTTCCCTGCAAATACTGCAAGAAACCTTTGTTTGCAGCCTACAATCCCATGGTCTCTTTTGATTGAAGCTGAATAAAAACACATGTGGTTGGAATTCCATATAGTTTTCTGACAAAGAAAATCATAAACACTCAACATAAAAATAGCCGGTTACTTTACTTGATATTCCATGTAAATTCTGTGGAAAATGCTGAAAATGCAGATATGGTTACAGTGGCCCAGTACAAAGAAAACTTGGACAAGCTTAACCTATGTCTACACAAACCTTGGACTGAAAAATGTTTTAGGAAACAATCGGTGGAGCTGTGCTCTAGATGGCGCTATGCCTTTGGTTGGTCTTGATTTTTATTATAGGCCTATGGCTACTAAGAACAAGGAAATTACAGAATAAACCAGGTAAGAGGACATGCAAAATCTTTGGAAAGCAGTTTTACTCTGACAAACATAGTACCTCGATTCCAGGTAGCTCTGCTACTTTCACCCTATGGTGACCACTATCTCTGTTGGGGGTGTTGCATATATAGTGTCTTGACTGCCTTGAATTCACTGGAAACATTTGAATTATCAAGTGACAGAAACATTTGATTTTTGGCTAATGTACAAGACTCAAGAAAGCAATAGGTGTAGAACAGATTAAAGTTAAGACTGCTATGGAAAATCAATGGTTCATTTCAACAGCTATTATATTTTTAAATCACAGTGGAATATTTCACATATGATCTCCTAAGGTTTTTAAATCAGCTGGAAATGTTAAGGTTATTCTTTTATTAACAGATTGTGTTAAACTATATATCTGAATACATCTTAGCTGGATTTAATGGTTGAGCTTATTTTTGTCTGAATATCGTTATAAACTATCATAAATTTCAGATAATATTCCTCATTTACATATTGTAATTTAATTCTCAATACAACAAAATCCTTCTAACACAGTTCACAGCCAGCTTTTCAAACTGTTCCCCGTCCTTTGGGAGTGAGCGGAAGTCTGTTTGCACCTCTTACAAAGCAAGTTCCTATTCAGTTTTTGTTCCCAATATTGTTGTATTCCAGCAGGTATTCTGATTCCTCAGACTCTAAACTATCTACATCATTAAACATTTTGTTCTCATCCTTGCATTTCTCCTCCTTCAACAACCTCTCCTGCTCCACCTTCAGGTCCATGTATGATCTGGAGAACATGTGGAAGATAGAGGTGGCAGGAAACGCCATGATTAAAATCCCACTCAAAATGCTGCTTAGGGCCACCACCTGGCCCGGAATACTCCTTGGCACCATGTCCCCGTAGCCAACTGTCGTCATGGAGATGATGGCCCACCAATAGGAAGCCGGGATGCTGGTGAAGTCCTGCCCCTTGGTCATCTCGCTCTCTGCCAGGAACACCAAGGGGGAGTAGAGAGTGACGGCCACACATAGGAAGAGCAGCAGCAGCCCGAATTCCCTTATGCTGCGCCTCACGGTCAGGCCCAGGGTCTGCAGCCCCAGGGAGTGTCGGGCCAGCCTCATGACATACAAAATCCTCAGCCCCCGAAGGAGTCTCAGCACCAGACTCACCTTCTCCAGGTAGCCCTTTCCTCCTGGCCTGTCCTTGGTCTCCTGCTCATCCCCCACTACCAGGGAGATGTAGTAGGGCAGGATGGCCATGCCGTCAATGATGTTCAGCGGCCCTTGGATGAAATCCATCTTGCTCCTGGCCTGAATGAAGCGGAGAAGAAATTCCAGGGAGAACCAGCCCACACAGACCGTCTCCACAATGAACATGTAGAAGCACTTCTGAGAACATTCGCCCTGGGGAGTAAGAACAGTAAAGGATTCATAAACACACACATCACATAGGGCCTATTCAATAGATCTAAACAGCATGGATCTAAATAGATCATTAAAATATGACTCATTGGGTACCAAAGGCAAATCCAACCTCTAACATTGCACGTGAGTCCCTTAAGTGTATATTTGTTTGTAAAAAAAAAAAAAAAAAATATATATATATATATAAGCCCTGGTAGGGTTCTATTTTAATCAAATTAATGCTGCCAGTATTTAGATTAACTAATGTCAAGACCCCAACGTCTACTATCTTGGCTGCTCGGGTAAAAATATGTGCAACGTGCATCGTTCAGGTTAATCATTATCATGATCTTTACACCAAATTGCAATCTGTTCCCTTCTGTTTATGGGGGGAAAAAACTGGTGATGTTACTAATCAATAACTTAGTAACACATTTGAGTCACTATTTACCTTATGGGTAGTTTTGTATAATAGAGCAGATTTATTTTGTGCAAACTGCATTCTAATCATCTAAAGACCTTGATAAATGTTTCCCGAAGTATTTTCTAACAAAGAAGCAGTTTTTGAAAAGAAATGGGTGATCCTCCAGGACATGCATGATGCATGCTTAAGGGGCAATGTGTGGAAGCTCACATTGAGAAAGCTTATGTTATCTCTGTGTATAAATAGACAGGAGTTCAGTCTCCAGAGCTTCCAATCCATCAGCTTCAGGAGGTCCAACATGTTTCTTAAAGCTAGTGGTCTAAAGTATCTTTTTATTCAATCCAAGTATTGATCTGAATTAATCTTGAAATGATTCCCTGTATACTGTACATGAATTGTGTTGTCAGAGACAGAAGACAAAGGCTATACAGTATAGTACTAATTACTGTTGTTAAGAAACTTTATAATTTCAGTACAGTATGGAAAAATAATTCTAAACCATGTTTTTTTTAATGACCCTGTGTAGAGATATCATCCCGTTCATAGAACACAGATCACAATTTAAATACATTTTCAACAGTAGTTCCTGGCTACACTATCATATTTTTAGTGTACATCAATTTATTCTATGTAGATTGTTTCTGATAAAATAGATACATAATTTTGCATGGTTTAAGCTGAGAGAACTCTTTTACAATAAGAGATACCCAAAATATCTTATATAATATGAGATACCCTACACACAACATATTAACTTATGTATGCAGTGCAGTACTTTTTCATTTTTGTTCAAAACTGTATATAATACTGAAAATACAACTGTAAATTCTACTATGACTACTATGACTGCTATTACTACTTATACAAAATAATAATAATAATAATAATAATAATAATAGTTTGTCTAGCAAATAACAAGATGATTATTTGAAAAAATATATATTAATAATTATCAATATTGTATTAATATTCTGTGATATTTGATAATGTGCCGCTACCAGAAATGGTGGTATCGCCATTCCCCAAAATATAACATTTAAAAGAAAACTTTATAGCTTGCAAGGGGTGGATAATACCTTAACTTCTGCACTAGGTGTAATGCTGGTATATTTCTGGAGTCTTACCAGTATCTGATTAAACTGTAAGACAAGAGAATAACTGTTGCTCTCATTTGTTCTCTAGTATGAAGCACAACAAAATAAT
Organism: Acipenser oxyrinchus oxyrinchus; assembly: GCA_030684275.1. NCBI lineage: Eukaryota > Metazoa > Chordata > Actinopteri > Acipenseriformes > Acipenseridae > Acipenser > Acipenser oxyrinchus. Next base: position 15,459,496 of record CM060263.1, on the reverse strand, counting down.
TGCTTGTCATCAAAACAACTGCTTCAATGTTGATTTAATTAAGAAAACACAAGCGACACCTCAGTTGTTCCCTAGGAAATTCTTAAATGATGATGCAAAATAAATGGCAACATAAAAAATAGCATCGCACAGTTTGCAAAGACAAGTAGAAACATGCAGAAAAAGGCTCATACTTTGTGTGAAAATGAACTGACAGCTTTGGTTTGGTTAGAAAATAACCCCGGTTCAGTTTTCCAATTTTTTGACATAAGATCAATTACCTATTAAATTCGACTGAAACCCCCCACCGATAAACAGGTGCCTCCGAACGGAAGGAACAAGATGTTTCCAGTGTCAGCTGTGCTACAAGCTGTAGGGAATGTACACGGCTGGAAACAGCTCTTATTAAGAATGCGAGAACAACACAAGCACTCTTGGGGTCTGAGTGAACAGTACCTGCCACACCAACTGTAAACCAGCATCCTAGATTTACAACTGCAACATGATTTTAGCTAGCAAAATAATTCTATAAATCTTACTTGTTGAGAACATCCATTCATTATACAGGTATCAAATGTGCAGCTTTAAAAGAAAAAGGTTTTTATATCTGGTACTACACTAGGTTAGCTCTGTTTGTAAGTCATGCTTTTTAGATAGTGTTGCACTTCCTTCGTCACATGGAGGGTGATATTGACCCCACCCTATCAATGGTGTCTTTCCTGCCATGAACCAATCAGCTGCTTCTCCTATTGATTGACATCATTTCAGCCAGTAGCATGACCCCAAAGACATTGCTGAGAGAAAATGTAAGAGTAAAGGCTGTTACACACCAGATGCGACACGACAAAGCGGCGCGAGAAAATCAATAAAACCCTTCACACGAAAGGCGTCACGACAAGCGACGTCGCGCGACCAAATTCCAACGCGGCGATGAAAAAAAAAAATAGAACCTGATCCTATTTTTGTGAATTTGTCGCGTGACAACTACAAAACTGAGCAATCAGAAAACAGCTTCATGTCGTGGTTTGAAATCAAGCCCTGTTTCACTTTGTGACAGGTGCCCACCCCTTGGGTGAATTATTTTTTTTATTATTATAATTATTATTATTATTATTATAATTATTGCAGCAGTGTGGAGTAGTGGTTAGGGTTCTGGACTCTTGACCGAAGGGACGTGGGTTCAACCCCAGGTGGGGGACAATGCTGCCGTAACCTTGAGCAAGGTACTTTACCTAGATTGCTCCAGTAAAAACCCCAGTATAAATAGGTAATTGTATGTAAAAATAATGTGATATATTGTAACAATTGTAAGTCGCCCTGGATAAGGGCGTCTGCTAAGAAATAAATAATAATCATGGAGTATGTGTACATGTGTCACACTTAACTGATTTCTCCCTGTATCTGGAAAACAAATACTACTGACATTATTAATAAGAGGCTGTGTGGTCCAGTGGTTAAACAAAAGGGTTTGTAACCAGGAGGTCCCCGGTTCAAATCCCACCTCAGCCACTGACTCATTGTGTGACCCTGAGCAAGTCACTTAACCTCCTTGTGCTCCGTCTTTCGGGTGAGACGTAGTTGTAAGTGACTCTGCAGATGATGCATAGTTCACACACCCTAGTCTCTGTAAGTCGCCTTGGATAAAGGCGTCTGCTAAATAAAATAAAAAAAAGTGGTACACAGTGCTATTCGTCCTTCTGGGGAACCTTTGAAAGTCACATATCCATGTAATAGACCACGATGTAAATACATTCATTCTGGCCGAGGGAGGGCAGGGGTTGGTGTGCATCAGGAGCCAGGTGCACACCTTCCGCCTCCAGACCCTGCAGAGATTCCTGTACGCAGACCCGGCCCCACAGTGGTGCACGCTGGCGTCCCTCCTTTTGCGCCAGCTGCACGACCTGGGCTACGACCGGCAGCTCTTCTGGATCGACCTCCGGGGAATCCGTCTCCCCGAGCTGCCGGTCTTCTACCAGGACCTGCTCAGGACCCGGAGCATGTTTTCTGTCGGCCGAGACGCCGTTCCGACCGAGGGCGAAGGACTCCTGCTGGAGCCCCTGCTGCACAACCCCACCTGGGTGCGCGGGCGTTGGAGTCCCCTCGGTGCGGCGCGCTGATCTCGGCCAAGGTGACCAAAGTCTGGGATCTCCTGGATCGCGGCGGTCAGAGTGGCTGACCCCGAGTCGCTCGTCGCCAGGGCGGCTCGGGGGACCGTCAGGACGGCCGGCCGAGCGATCCGGGAGTGCAAAGCAGCGTTGCACCCAGACTCTGTCAGGTATCTCGAGGGAGTTCTCAGGACCGGGAGCCGCCTTCCCCCTACCCCAGCTCTCCGGTCCTGCTGATTAGAACCAAGGCCTGAGCCCCCTCGGCCTCCTCGAGAACAACCTGAGCAGGATCTCGCAGTTCTCCTCGACCCCCTCCGATCCACGCCGAGGAGGACCCTGTATCGCGATGACGCTCCACACCCTCCACTTCCCGCCCTCGTCTCCCGCCGAGACACCGCTTGGCGGGAGACCCTCCACCACCGGAGGTGAGAGTCCCAGTGGGAGGCCCTGTACTCCCGCTGGTCTCCAGAGGAGCCGGGGACTTGGGGTGGAGGGTCCTGCAGGCTCGCGTCAGGAGAGATCCTGCATCACTTTACCGACTTCGGACGCCGCATGCCCTTTCTGCGGTCAGTCCAGTCGTTAAGTCACATTTATTTTCTTTACGCCAGGCTGCAGCTGTTCTACCTGCTGCTTAAGAACCTCCTGCTGCAGTTCTGGCTGCACTTTTCACCTACCCTCCTCATTTTCGGGCACCCTGTTCGTGGCTCCACCAGGAAGAGGGACCTCCTCGTGAATCTGCTCCTGGCTCTTGGTAAACTCGCCATTTACAAGACCAGGAAGCGTGGAGATGATCGGGAGGGTCTTTGACTGTGGGGCCATGTTCAGGGCCCTGGTCCGTTCCCGGGTTCAGTTGGAGCACGCCCACGCGGAGTCCGCTGGCGACATGGCCACTTTTGTCGACCAGTGGGCTCTGGGGGGCGTGCTCTGTACCACCTCCCCTTTGGTTTTGTTAATTTAATTTACAGTCTTTTTTGAACCGGGTTTTTTGTTTAATTAGTTAAGGCCTAGTCCTTGTTGGCACCCCTATTTTAGGGGTGCGAAATGGAATTTTTTCTCCAGCCGCCTTTGGGCGACCGGTGCACCGGCTGCCACTGGGCAGTCGGTGTAGTCCGGCCACTAGGCTTAAAATAGGCTGTACCCTTGAGCAAGGTACTTTACCTAGATTGCTCCTGTAAAAACCCAACTGTATAAATGGGTAATTGTATGTAAAAATATTGTGTAAAAAAATAATGTAATTGTATGTAAAATAATGTGATATCTTGTAACAATTGTAAGTCGCCCTGGATAAGGGCATCTGCTAAGAAATAATAATAATTATTATTATATAAATATATTGTGTTTATGTGCGGACGGAAGAAAGCCAACCAACATGATTATTTATTATTTAAGATGACTGTGAAAAGCCGTGTGTTTGTGTTTTGTTTATTTATTGAAAAACCCAAAGTTAATTAATTGATTACTTGTTGCTAATCGGGAGATGGTCACCTGTATAAAAACCTGCAGCTTTCTGCGCTCCTGGAGAGAGTGTCAGAGGTGAGACATGAGTCTAAATTATAAGAGAAACAATTGCTATATCTAAAATATGCTTGTTTAGAATTGTTGGTGTTTGTTTTACTTTGGCCAGAGTGCCCTTTGCTTTGTTTTGTTTAAAATGTTTATTTTATTAATTATTAAATACAAGCGCAGCAGCGCCATTTTGCCCGTACAACCATTGTTATTGTTTCATTTCCTGGTCTGACAGCACAACCCACACGCACCACAATTTCCAGCTGTCGCGTCGTGTCTGTGATCGCGTCTGGTGTGCACAGTGATCTCACAGCGAATTTGTCGTGTCGCTCCAGTAAAAATCGTGTTAATAATATTATGTTCTAAAATGTCATGTTTGCTATAACACTTTAGATTATGGAATTATTTTGTTAGCAACAATCCCTTTAAATTAGACACAGTTTAGCAACCCACAGAGAAAGCACATGTTACTAGGTAGGTAACTATGTGAGGCATGAGGCTCTGAATAGGGTGTCAGGGCTATTAATCAGCAGATGAACATTTAATTGAAGCTTGCAAATCAAAAGCCATGACGATCAATGATTGGTTAATTGTTGCACCTCTACAAAAAATATGTAGAGCCTTAAAAACAATATGAGGTTACATTTGAAATTAATCTTTTTACCGTTCAATTTAGGATCACAAGTATAATAACCAATGTTTTCCCAAGATGTTTAATAAGCAAGTGATTAGAGTGGTCTGGAGATCTACTATAACTAATACAAGAGACATTTGTGTTCAGCTTAGCCTGGGGAAAGGGGGATTGTAAGGGGTAAATCTTCACTAGCTCAAAAGCAGTTGCTATTTAGGTTGCTCGTACCCTTTGTTTTTTGCAAATAAACTTAAAGGAGCAAAAGTAATACATGAGGCACAGTTAAGGAACTCTCAAAGGGGTGACAGCAATATCTAATAAGGCTTGTTATAGTCGAAGGATATCAGATAATATGTATTATATGGAACTTACATCACATTCAAATTAGATATACTGTTTAGTTATTCCTATTTAACAATATATTATTAATATATTGTATAGGGTGCTGTGTAACATACAGGCTGATTTTCACCCACTCAAGGTGAGAGTGGCCAGTAAGCCACACTTGCATGGTGGCTCTGACCTCTCATGGAGTGGGTTTCATCTTGTACCATAGAGCACCATATTAGATTTTCTAAATATAACCTCATGGACCTGCTACACTGTCTATAGCTAGCTGTACTGTAACAACAGAAACAAAAAGATAACAAATGGGCTGCCTTAGTGGATTGCCCTAAAGACATGCAAGGAAGGCCTTTAATGAAGGTAGCATATATTCATTAGAAGCCGTGGCACGATGGATGAGGAATCAATGATAGACTCACTTCCACACAACAGCTCTGTTTAAAGAGTAATACAATGTTTCCACAGCTTTTACAAGACAAGCTGGCATGCCCTTGATAACAGAGGATATAGGAGGCTGTGTGGTCCAGTGGTTAAAGAAAAGGGCTTGTAACCAGGAGGTCCCTGGTTCAAATCCCACCTCAGCCACTGACTCATTGTGTGACCCTGAGCAAGTCACTTAACCTCCTTGTGCTTCGTCTTTCGGGTGAGACGTAGTTGTAAGTAACTCTGCAGGTGATGCATAGTTCACACACCCTAGTCTCTGTAAGTCGCCCTGGATAAAGGTGTCTGCTAAATAAACAAATAATAATAATTAATAAGGCCTTTGGAAAAGGATTTTGTTGTTGTCAGTCAATGAGAAATGTCTGAAGATGAGCTATTTCACTTTTAAAAGGCTCTCCTCTAATCTACAGCATTGATCTGTGGCATCTTAACAACAGGTAATCAGTGAGATCAGCTAAGCTTTCAATCCTAATGGAATAAAATAAAAAAAATAAAAATATAGAATAGTTATGTTAGATGTGGATTCTGAGTATAATCCTAATATTTGTGATTTATAAAAAGTCTCATTATAACAGAAATCATTTCTTAAAGCTTTGCGGTCCTCTTGCCCAAACTGCTCAAGATGACATTTCTTATTGGACATCCTACACGCGACATATAAACTGGTCTAACCCCTGAGGCAGATGGAGGGGGGTATATATACCAGGGAAAAAAAGAAATGTGTAAAATACCCGCAGACTCGGTAACTGTCAAAAAGACCCTTTTTTCAAATAGTTGTCTGAATGTCTCAACTTCTGACAAACAACCATACCTAACAATGAGGTACAAGTGAGTGTAGCTGACACTTAGGATCAGGGGATTTGGTAAAAGTTCTCTCTGTGCTTTACATCTCCAACACCTGTAAAATATTCAACAGCAGCACTTGAAAAGAACAATTCTGGTTTATACTGCCCCAAAGTTTCTGCTAACACGTATTCAATATTTAGTTTTTTCTGAAACTAACTTGTTAAATTGATTTAAAAAAAAAAAAACAGGTGGTCTGCAAACTATATGATGTAATATATCTCCCTATCTGTCTATCTGTCTGTCTGTCTAGTAGTTAATACAGAGTAACTCATAAACTGATAAAAAAGGCCAGCAAATTGAAACCTCTGAACTGAACTGATCATTTTATTAACATGGCCTTTCTTTTCTTAAGCTTTCCAAACTTTTTAGTGGTTCTCTGTAATCTGTTCAGATTAAAAGACATGAGTTCCTGTGTTATCAGTGCAGTGCAATAGTAGTACAGACTTGTGGACTGCATCTATCGTCTGCCGCTGTTGTACAGTGGATTTCCAGTGCCTTACGTTGTTTACAGTAATTCAACTCCAATCTCACATGCACAGAACAAGAATATCTACTGCTGATCTGTAATGGTAATTAGTTAACAGCGATGTATTCAGTCATTAACTGGGTTTCACTCTATATTTTAATAATGTTTGCTACAGAGCTTATTTGCCTTATGCCTTTCATTTTCTGCTCTGAAACAGCACACTTATCACAAGATTTACACATCTTTTTTATTTACTTCCTTCTGTATAATAAAATATAACTTGAATATATGGAAAACATACCAATACATATGTATTCCCTTATAAAAGTTTAGTACATTTTTCAGATATCCCATGTTTTTCCCAAGGTTATGCTATAGTTTAGTTTAATATCTTTTATTAATATGCATATTAGCAGTGTTTATCTTTGATCTCATAGTAGTGGTGTGGTTTGAGTGTGTGTGTCTGTGTCTGGGTGTTGCGTGTGTGTGTGTCTGTGTCTGTGTGTGTTGCGTGACGTGAGTGTGTGTGTGCACATGTGTGTGTGTGTGTGTTTATGTATGTCTGTATGTATGTATGCACATATGTAAATATTTTCCACATTCCAATCCCCAAGGATGGAATGGTATGGGGAATCTATAAAGTATTGAAGCACAAATAAAAATGAGTAATGGTATAAATATTACATTTTTTTTCTTTCCAAATTCAAATCAATATTTGAATATCCCTTTAGGTTTCTAGGGAAACAATGCATATATAATATATATGCACTGTATTAAAGTAGAGAAATATTAAAGAAACTGCTTTCTTTGCAATATAATGTGTTATATTTATTTCAGCAGTCAGTAAATATGTACATTACTGATAAAACCTGGTGAATTCAATTGAAGTAACCAATAATTCATATTAACATTAACTAAACATGAATACACACACATTTCAAAATACCATCAATATGAAGTATTGCATGTATCCTAGCAAATGCATGTATGAAGTAAATTCATGTTAACTTCAAAGGAAACCAAATCTAACCTAAACCAATACTTAAATAAAAGCACCTATTTAGCCAAAGGAGAACAATTTATTCTATGTCATTCCACAATAGCAATATATTTGAAAAGGATAATGCTAAAAAGCTGAGACCAGCCAGCAAAAGCGCAGACAGCTTGCTGTTATATAATTAAGCTTTTTTTATTTTTATAATAACGGATGCTGGCAGTAAACTGAAAATGGACTGCCTTGATATGTGGCTTGCTGCCACATGAAATGAAACAACACCTGTATTAAAGACCACCTCTATAGTAATTAAAGACTTCAATTAAGTATCTTTTACCATTACTATACTGTATAGACTACCATTGATTGGTTATTTGTCCTGCTAGCATGTAAAGGGTTAAATTCAAACCTAAAAGTTATGTAAGAGTTAAAAAAGCACATGTGCTATCTATCTATCTATCTATCTATCTCTAGCTATCTATCTATCTATCTATCTCTAGCTATCTAGCTATCTATCTATATGTGTGCTGTCTGTTAGTCAGTCTCTGAAAAGTATAATGAAAAGATGCAAATAGGCTTACCATCTCCTCCTCTTCTCTGAAGTCCGGCATGGTGCTGATGCACAGGCTTATAACTGTGGTGGCCACAAAAAAGATGGAAAGGCAAGCAAACACCTTCCCCGGGAGACCAGACTGAGGGTTCTCCACCATGTTCCTCAGCTTGTTCATATAAACCCCAGATCTGGTGGATTCCACCAGGACGTGCTCCTTCTTGTACCTGCGAGCCTCCTCCTTTCCCTGGATCCCAGCCACGTCCTCCAGCCTTGTGTAGAGCTTCCTCTTGCAGCAGCGCTCCATGCTGGTCACCTCCAGGCCCCAGTAGGTCATCTCCTCATGGAAGGACAAGGCACACATCTCCCGCAGGAGTCGCAGCTTCCCAGCTGCCAGGAAGTTTAAAATTATCCTGAAGGCAGAGGGGCTCCGGTCAAAGAAGAACTCGTTGGTGTTCTCGTCGTAGTCGTCACACACTTGGATGATCTCGTCGTAGCTGCTACAGAACTTCAGCCTCCCCAGTCTTGTTAGCGGGAACTCATCCAAGGTGCTCCAGGGGATGGTGTATCTGTTGCCCCCCACGTTGATGAGGATCTGGTTCTTCTGGTCGACGGTGTACAGCTGCTCCAGGTTGTATATTCTCTGGGCTCTTTTGTAGTAGACCCCCTTGATGGTTTGGGTCTCCGGGGTGCTGGTGATTTTCTGGTTGAGGCTGCTGTCGTTGCTCAGGCTCAGGTTGCTGAAGTCCTCCTGGTCATTGGTTCCAGAGATAATGGGCATGGTGGGTTCAAGGCTGGGACGACAGCATCTGCAAGATCAGAGCTGGCTGGGACCCAAGGAAACAGTGTAGGGACACTGAAGAAAGAGGTGGGAAAAGAATCTAATCATTATAAACATTTTAGCAAGTTTCTTTGTATTGTAGTTCTGCTTTATGTGGCTGTATCTATGCTGCAGTCATGAAAAGTATTTTTCCTTTCTCTCAAATAGTGTCTGCTACTAGTCAGTTCCTCAGGTTACTAATATTATCCTGTGGGTGCAATCCTTTTTTTATGATTTCTTTAAAATGTGTTTCTTTTATTCTTTAGTTCTTTCTATTAGTATTTTTGAGGTGTATAGGTTTATAGTTCTCTCATGAAATTCAGTAATGTTTAAATTCAAAAAGTAAAGGTTTCTATCAAATGATTGGATTAAACTATCATATACTAACACACAGCCATCTCTATAAAAATAAGACATAACAATAACTAGATTTTATCTACATTTCTCATAGCTAAGTAAATATAATTATTATTTCTCTCTATCATACACATTCAAGTATCCACCTCAATATAAATATTGCTTTTATCCACACCTAAGTAAAATTATTATTTCTCTCCATATACAGTATATTTATAACTTCCACAAGTTTACATATACCTTTTTTATTTACTATATTGCCCATGGCTTTTTAATTTGTTTAATTCTGTTTTTTTAGATACAGTAAATTAAAAACACATACAGTAAAAACAAAAGTTTGCACTTACCATTGCTTAGGAAGACAGTCTCCTTTCTCTTTGACCCAGTCCCATCCTTTCACAATAGTAAAAACCTTTAAAATACATCCTTTTCCACAGCAGGACAGTCATTCCACAACATCCCACCAGGAACCCATCTCTTCCCTAGTTCAAGAGAGCACAACATTCTCCAGATGACCCAGAATTCCAGACCCCTTCACTCCAGCACTGCCTGTCACAGACAAACCATTCTGTTTGATCAACACTGAGAGGGCTTCCAGCTGACCGTTGCTCTGTGCTCCCCCAGAGGAGGGGCAGACAAGGAGAGGGAGCCAAGGAGATTTCCACTAATGTACATTAATCGCCTAGCCAAATATTCTTCTTGTTCTGAATGAGAAAGTGGGATGTTGATAGGACGTGTCAGCTGTTCCCGTGTTGCCTGCCCTCTTTGGCTTATCACCTCTCACACTGATGTTCAAGCGAAACAGATTATCCAGCTCCAGCTGTTTACTACTTTAACCCCCTCGGCTTCTGTTGAATAGCTGGGTGCTGTCATTATTAACCATTGCTTAGCAGGCAACAGATGTCTGCCTCATTAATTTACAGAAGCGTAATTTACTTTCAGACAGGAATAAAGAGAGTACCTTATTCAAAGTGGCATTTCACTTTTTATCAATACATTTGTATAGATCTTTTTTTGCTATATTTTGTGTACAAATAGATGAAAAGAATAAGTTGCAACAAATCATTCTGAGTGGTTTTGTGTTCCGTTGCTCCAATATTGAATTAATTTGTGCTGACTCTTACTTTTATAAAGACACTGATCAGGCCTGGGTTATATGAATGTCTATGGTAGGCAATTAAAACAGAAGAACAGCTCCTGAGCTCTGCTCAAAGCTCCTTAACAATCTAGTAACAGCTTGAAGAGTAAATAGCAGGGTTCTGAAAAATATTGCGTTACATATCCCCACATTGTGCTACAACTGTTTGAATAATGTACCTATAATTTGACAACTTTTAATCGATCTTCCTGCAGTGATTTAGAGGACCGGTATCAAACCCCAGTGCACTAGAGCGGTCACTTTCAAAAGAGCTTTGAAACAGACTTTAAAGTTGTAAGTCTAAAAAGTTGTTTCAGGTACATTATGTAAACAGTTGTAGCAACATGTAGGGATGTATAACGCTATATTTTCCAGGGATAAACTAGGGAATTAATAGCCAGTTAATCCCCTCGGCCACAATATAAAAACCTGCAGCTTTGGCTGAACAAGGTGGTGTGTTTAGAGGTGGAATGAGAGACAAGAGACGAGAGACTAAAAAAAAAACTTTGAAAATGTATTTTGAAGCTACAGTGCTCCCCCTTTATAAAGCAACCCTTTATACAGCAGAATCAGTTATAAGGCAGCATTGTCCTGGCTCCCATTTGCCCATAATGCCATTACAGTAGCACTTTCATACTCGTTATAAGGCAGAACACAAACAGCATGGCCTGGTAACTATAGCGTTATAAAGGTGGAGCACTGCACTTACTTTTTAAATGGATTAAAGACTTCAAGGGGTCGCTGGTAAAAGGTTCTAATTTTCAGCTTTATGATTTTAACATATTTCACCAAGCTGAAGATGGGCAGAGCTATAGGAATTTAGGAAAGCTTCAGGACAGACACTGCGTGTAACATTAATCATTGATTAACCAGTAGTGTAAATACCAGATTAAAAAATAATAAAGAATGCATGCAAGGTGGAGTATATTAAAAATATATATTTCAACAAGGAAAACTGTCAAGATTGAAATACTTTTAAAAGTCAGGTGAAAACAATGGCAATCTTGATTCAGCCCTAAGACAGACCTTTCATAGTTTGCAAAATCCACTCAGCAGAGCTAAAGCACACCTGTCTTAGTCAACTTTCTCAACAGCTATTGGTCACACATATTATATCTTCCTACACATAGATAACGCTAAACCTTGAACACTGGCTGGCTAAATCAGGGGGTACCAAGTGGGTTACAATAACATTCCTACATGTAACTCATTTTTATTAACAGTGACTGTTTGCACACCCATTCCATTATTGAAAATGTAAAATAATGAAAATGTAATCAATATGGACTGGAAATGAGGTGACGATTGAACTTGCTGTCGATGTGCCTAGAAATAGATCTTCATGTTTAAGTAAATATCATAATAATACTAAAAATAATATTATTTATAATCGGAACAAAATCAGTGTCACATGTAATTCATCGCACAGGTTTCTTATTAATTACAAGTCTGATCCTTAATGTCATTGGAAACTATGATGACTCTCAAGAGCACGGTGCTCAATATGAACGCATCTCTGCATGCACCTGAGAACAAAACCAGCAAGCACTGGTAATGTAGCCTTAGGTCATTTGCTGCATTGTTACACATTGTTATACAACTATGCTGTGTAACCTTAAACTATATCAATTCATTAGTCCTCTTCCGCTGTCTCTCTGCCGTTTCATGTAATGCTATTAACACCTTCTTGATAACCTGAGCTGTCTCGGTTGGGGATGTTTGTGTATTAATTTGCAGGGAAGGTCTAAGTTTCCCCGCTCCGCAGGTGTTGTCTTTCATCAATCGGATGACAGTTTTCTTGTCGCTCTCTCTTTCCCTTCTCATGTTTCTACTTGATTGAAATAAGAGGGTGTTGCCATGACTTAAACAGCTGTAACTCATACGTAAATTGCTTTTCATTGTTTCAAAAACAGCATGCCCATATTTATGCATATCTTTATTTTAGTTTAAACACAAACATAAATTATTGTTTACAACATGCTACATTAACATTAGCTTCAAATTACATTCACTTCTGTTTTTTTCCCTGTCCCTTTAACTTTTTATGCTGGTTGCAAGAATTCTTCGGGATTCAAATACTGTATTTTTTTATTTGGCAGGGTGTTTTTTGGGAACACTTTAAAATAATGGCTGCACATTCATAAGGAATTCCGGCTGAATACCACAGGAATAACACCTGCATATTTTATGGATTTCCTGAAGTAATTGATTTTGAATTCAGCCCTGTAAATTCATCATGATTTAAAAACATGTAGGTTCCCCTTTCCCCTCCATCTGTTCCAAATTAATTCACTGTTTATTCTTCACTAATTCATATCCTCTTATTCACCCACCAGAGAATTGTGAGAAGTATAAATTCAGGAGATAGTCTTCTATTTTTAAGATGCCAGCACCGTACCTTCACCATCACCATCACCATCACTCTTCTACACTAACACCCGTGATCACCCTTTTTATACACCTGCAGCTTTTTACACCCATTTTTTACGGCTCCAGCCACATTCCCATGTGTTTTTGAATAGAGAATTTTACTTGAGCAAGGCGTGAGCAAGGCCCCTGAGGTCATGTTTAGGTACGTGGAGTAAGTAACAGTTGAAGCATGTAAAGAGAGAGGCTCCTCTTTTTCGAAGGCCCAACAGATAGAAGGGGGGTTCCGTCACTGAGGAGACCCGACAAACAGGAGAGGGGTCACCGTCTTTGAGGAGACCCAACAAACAAGTGGGGTTCCACCGCTTGGGGGCCCTCACATAAATAGAGGCATCAGAACCTGAAAGAGAAGAAGACAAGGGATCATGTAAGCTAAAGGAGGGGTTTGGCCGGGGGTCCCCTCCTCTACGAGGTAAATGAAGCAACGTTTAACCCTTTGCGGTCCTATGTCAGACCAGGCCCGACATTACAATTTTACCTTTCCGGTCCGATGTCATCAAAATGATGTAAAAAAACAGGTCTCTAGTCATTTTTTCTCTGGAAAAAGATGAGAAAACCATATAATGGCCGAGTGAGACCGATAGGAGCCGAGAGAAGCCGGAAAAAAAAAAGAAATGGGCGGATCTGAGCAATACACATCGCCCCAGCACCACAGAGATAAGACGGACCATAAACAAACAAGATATCTGCTTCTGCAACCAGCGCTCAAAAAATATCACTGACATTTGCAGAGCTTTTTTAGATGTTATAGTAATAAAATAATGACTTGGGTCGCATTATTGAGGAGTAGAGGAGGAGTATTGGTGATAAAACGAGTGATCAGGAGATGATTTATCGGTAAGCACGACTATGAAGAGGTATGTGAAAAATACAGCAAACAAGGGGTGGGTGAGGCTGGAGATGCAGTCCTGAGTGTCCTGTTGATATGCAGTGCCTGTTTTACTGTTAAAAAACGCGTCTGAAAATAAATTGGACATGCTGAATAAATGGACCGCAAAGGGTTAACAAAGGGTTGGAGGAAGTGGAATCACTAACCCCCCAAAGAATGGACCCCCAGCTCCTGCTGAAGACATTTATGAGAAGAAAAAGGAGAACCGCCAATGCATTTAGAAAAAAAGAGAGAAAACATTTAACACAAGAAGGAAAGAAAACACTTAACGTGACAAAGGGGTTAGTAAACTGTACCCTACTGACTATGTGAAGATCCTCAGCACAGTGGAAAGGAAAAAAAAACCCTTTCTATTTTCTTTTTTAGGGGGAAACCTTTGGTGGCCCAGGCAGATAGATCGTCCCCACTCTGGACATACTAGCAGTGGACTGATGGGCAAATGCTATTTCGAATGGTGAAGAATAAATGTAAGCTTCGACTGCTGATGAGGTCCAGCGGCCCATATTTATTTATTTATTTTTTATTAGATGCTGGTTAATCTTTAGTAGGAAAGCTGGCCATGGAAGGAACTGATATTCTGAACATCTCAAAAACCCCAAAAATGCAGATAGACATATGGTTTCCATTTTTAAGTCATCAAATGGAGAGAAGCAGTCTTGACAGAGAATTGAAATCAAATTGCTAAGAATTACTATACAGATAGGCATGCGAGAAGGAGAAGCAATCAGCCGGAGAGCTCTTAGAGAGTCCGTGCAGGAGGAGACGGACAGCTGGTATTGATAGGAGAGTTGGAAAAACAATAGACATCAAGCGAAATTGTTGTTGTATTACTGACAGATAGGATTTGATTGTAGCTGGTGCCGGACGTAGAAAATCCTTTGCGTGTACTTTGAAAGCCATGATCCAGTCCTGGTTGATTGGAGTCGGATTAATCCTGCTTTGGGAATAGAAAAATCAATAGGTTGTCCAGCCGGTGAAATAAGAGGGGTGCTGCAGCCATGATGCTTGTGTTGTATTGAGTAGTACGCTGACAGTTCTATTTTAGTTTAAAGAGATTACGAAGGAGAGATTTAGTTGAATAGTTTTGATTGCGGCGATTCCAGAGGAGTTGGATGAGCTGCAGACTTTATGATGGAATCTGGATATCTGTATCCGAGCTAAAGCATCAGCCATGTTATTGTGAGTACCGGGAAAGTGGTGTCTTGAATAATAAATGATTAGAGACTGAAATCCATATTAGACAACAGAGAAGTTACATGACCAGTGACAAAGAGGACCGATCAAGAGGGCTAAAGAGGGATATACAATCAGCACTCACATATCCGACCCTGTAAAACTTTGTCCGTTTTCAGGAACACAAAAAGATACAATATCAAAAATACAAATCTGAAAAGACTGTGTTGTAAAATAAGTAGACTTCCATTTAGATTTACTGTATTGGTTTTGTTGGTACAGTACTATATTTTCAACAGAAGTATTTTAATTCAGAACAATATGATAATGAAAATACCTCTTGCCAAAAGAGACTACGCGTAGATTGGAATACAGTACATACTTTTAAATCAGATAGGTACTGTAACAGTATGTAAAATTCCCCTTTAACGACCCAACAGCAAAATAAAATCAAAATGTTCCTGTGGCAAAGTGGTAAGTGGTTCGTGCAGGTGCAGGGGTGCAGTGCAGTAATGAAACACAGAGAGTTATAATCCAGTTTTGAAGAGTTTTTAACCCTTTGCGGTCCATTTATTAATTCTGCGTCAGGCTCGCCAGGTCTAATTAATTTTTACACGCGCATTTAATTTTAGGCAGCTGTTTAAAAGTATTTTTTCACAGTCAAACGGGTTTAAATGGCCCTGCAGATCAACAAAGCACTCACTAGGCATCCCCAGCCCGCCCCACCCTTTCGTTTGCATCGCTTTCACATATGCTACCAAATAAAAATAATAATAATAATAGTCGTACATACCAATGAATCGTCTCCTGATGACTCGTTTTATCACCAAACTCCTCAATAATGCAATCCAAGTCATTATTTTATTGCTATAACATCTCAAAAAGCTCTGCAAATGTCCGTGGTAGTCTCTGTGCGCTGATACTGTACTCCCAGCTTGTTCCCATCGACCGCCCCATCTGAAGAAGGGGGCTACTATGACTATTCATGAGATCGCCTTTTTTTTTTTTTTTTTTGATCGGCTTGTCTCGGCTCCTTCGTTCCCACTCGGCCATTGAATGGTTTTCTCGGCTTTTCCGTTGAAAAACCGACTTTTCGTTTTTGCGTTTTAAAATGATGTCGGACAGGGTCCGACAAAGGACCTGGTGGGAATAATTGCAATGTCGGACCCAGTCCGACAATGGACCGCAAAGGGTTAATTGTATCCAGATCTGGTGACCAAACAATAATCCCCCGACAATACACACCAATGTGTACAGCACGGCAGGAAACAATAATAACTGTTTTTGCAAACCCAATAATAGTACACGTTATCCGCCCCACAATACAATACAATACACCAGTCCGGGTGCATGCAGTAGTGTTGGTGGTGGGTGATAACAATTTAAACACTGACTGTAGTGCAGTGTTTTTCCGGGTAGTGCTGGCCCAAGGTGACAGCTCCGGAGACGTGTTAGCCGTCTAGTGAATTTACAAAACAAAAGACAATTACTAACAGCGACAAAAACAAACAAAACACTCACGAATACTTTTTCACAGTTCAAAGATGAATCTTTCCTGGTACTTCCAGTTCTGTATGCGCTCTGAAACCAAGCAAAGGAAATGATTTATGATTCTCCGGCCCCTTTATGCCATTATGCATGACCCCTTCGTAAACGATTGCAGCTGTCTTTACTGTATGCAGCTGCTACATCGTTTCCCTTCCAGGTCAATACTTTCCTGCAACAGACTCTCGCCGCCTTCCAGACTGACCGACTTCCCGTCCCAGGAAAATAACTGTCAGGCCAGCCTGTCCAAAGCCTTTCCCTTTCGAGTCTTAGCTCCCTCACAGGTCGGGAGGGAGATTTACAACCAAAACTCATTATATTTCTGTCACATATCCCACCACTCAGAGTGGAGCCAAAGGAACACTCGGCTGAATATATCTCTCCCATTACTCCCCCCTCCCAGGAAAAATAATCTACATTTTGATGGTCTTTCCCCGCATGGTATTCCATGTGGTACATGAAGGGCTGCAACGCCAGATACCACCAAGTTATCCGGGCATTGCTGTCCTTCATTGTGCTTAACCACTTGAGTGGGGCGTGGTCTGTGACAAGATCAAATGAGTGTCCCAGCAGGTAGTATCGTAAAGACTGAGTAGCCCATTTAATGGCCAAACACTCCTTTTCGACTACGGAGTAGTTACGCTCCCGAGGTACAGTATCGGGTGTTCTACTCCATCTACCTTTTGAGACAAGATAGCACCCAAACCCACATCCGACGCATCGGTGTGAAGGATGAATCTCTTGGTGAAATCTGGTGTGATAAGAATGGGGGCCTGGCAAAGTCTACGCTTAATAGTATCAAACGCTCCCTGACACTCAGCTGACCATTTAATTAAATTTGGAGCACTCTGCTTGGTGAGGTCAACTAAAGGGTTAACCACTGTGGCATACTCGACCAAAGCCTGGATTTAGGCGACCACAGGTCTCACCCTTCCATTCCCCATTCAAAATCCCAAATATTGAGTTTCTGTTTTGGCAAACGTGCACTTTCTCAAGTTAGCTGTCAGCCGGGCTACCCATAGAGAGAGGACGGCTGCAATCCTAGCCAAATGCTCTCGCCAGGTGGAGCTGTAAATGACCACGTCATCAATATACGCTGCTGCATATTCATGATGTGGGCGTAAAACCTGGTCCATCAGTCTCTGAAAGGCAGCGGGCGCACCATGTAGCCTAAACGGCATGGTTTTAAAGTGAAACAACCCTTGAAAATGTTGAAAATGCGGTTTTCTCTCTAGAACTGCGGGTTAAGGGGATCTGCCAGTATCCCTTTGTCCAGAGTGGAGATAAACCTCGCCTTTCCCAGTCTATCTTAAAGTTCATCGACCCGAGGCATAGGGTACGCATCGAACTTGGCAATAGCGTTTACCTTCCTGAAATCTACACAGAAGCGGTTGGTGCCGTCTTTCTTGGCCACTATGACAATAGGACTGCACCACTAGCTCCTGGAAGGTTCAATCACCCCAAGCTCGAGCATGTCCCATACCTCTTTGCGAACGCCACTTAGTCAACTTTCTGGGATCCGGTAAGGTCTCTCCCGCACAGTGACACCTGGTGGAGAGATAATGTCATATTCAACCAAGGTAGTTCTGCCGGGCAAGTCAGAAAAAACATCGCTGAACTCCTCGATAAGCTTATGCAGCTCCCGTTGCTGATCTGGAACCAACTGTTCCCCCATCAAAATGATTTTAGTGCTAGGAGTCTCTGGACAGGGGCCTAAATCATCCTCTATATTGCCTCGGGCTATAAACAAGACCTCCCTTGCCTGCCAGGGCTTTAGTAAATTTACATGATAAATTTCATGTTCATTGCGGCGATCGGGCTGTCTAATTTCATAATTCACCTTCCCTATAGCCTGAATCACTACATATGGCCCCTGCCATTTAGCACACAATTTCGATTCTTATGAGGGAAGTAACAGCATTACCTTGTCTCCTGGTCAAAAGGTTCGAATTAGTGCATTTTTGTTGTAATGCTGCTGTTGTCGGTGCTGTGCCGATCTGAGGTTGTCCTGGGCCAAACGACCGACCAAATCTAGGCAACATCTTAGTAGGAGCACATGCTTCACTACATTTTTGGACGAGCCTTTGTGCTCCTCCCACCCCTCTCTCAACAGATTGAGGAGGCTGCGAGACTGTCGGCCGTACAAGAGCTCGAAGGGGGAGAACCTTGTCGAACTCTGCAGCACCTCTCTCACTGCAAAAAGGAGGTAGGGAAGAAGAGATGCCCAATGCTTTTGCTCTTGCATTACAAACCGTCTCAACATCGACTTCAAGGTCTGATTAAAGCGTTCCACCAAACTGTCTGTCTGTGGATGATAAACAGACGTCCTGATGGGACGTATTTTTAATATTTTATATATCTGCTGTAACGTGTTAGACAGAAAATTGGTTCCATGATCAGTCAAGATCTCTTTGGGGATCCCTACTCTAGCCATAATCTGTACTAACTCGGTGGCTATTGCAGCGGCACTAGTGGACCTCAATTGAACTGCCTCTGGGTATTGTGTTGCATAATCTACCACTACTAATATATGCGTATACCCAGAGTCAGAAGGTAGCAAAGGGCCCACTATGTCCATTGCAATGCGTTCAAAAGGAGTGGAAATAATCGGCAGTGGAACTAAAGGGGCGGGGCGCACTCGACCAGGTGCTACTCGCTGGCAGTCTGGGCATGTGGCTACATATTTCGACACATCAGTATGAAGACCTACCCAATAGAATCGAGCCAATATCCACTCCAAGGTGCCCCGCAAAAGGGATATCATGCGCCAGCCTCATGACCTCGGTCTGACAAGACGGGGGAACCAATAATTGTGTTACAGGCTGTCCTGTGCCCGCCACTAGATTTACCCTATACAGTAATTGCCCCTTGATACTGAAGTGTGGATATACTAGAGCCCCAGCTAGTAAACAAACAAAGCACTCACGAATAATTGTTCACAGTTCAAAGGGGAATCTCTCCAGTTCCGTATGCGCTCTGAAACCAAGCAAAGGAAAAGATTTACGATTCTCCAGCCCCTTTACGCCATTACACATGACCCCTTGGTAAATGATTGCAGCTGTCTTTACTGTCTGCAGCTGCTAGATTGTTTCTCTTCCGGGTCAATATGTTCCCATCCCAAGAAAAGAACTGTCAGGCCACCCCGTCCAAAGCCTTTCCCTTTCGTTTCTTAGCGCCCTCACAGGTCAGGAGGGAGATTTTCAACCAAAACTCATTACATTTCTGTCACAGTTATCCATGCACAGAACTGTGTACAAAGTAAAAGGTAATGCAATTTAGCAATAGATTAAAAAAACAACAATAGTTTCCAGAAATAAAACAGTATCCAAAGTCAGTATTCAGAATTGCAGAATATAGTGCTCGATAAAGCCCTAATGTCACAGTTCACTTGCAAATGAAAATGCACAAAAACAACTAAAGATCACAGATTTAAAATAAATACATCACAGTATCTAAATCTTTTTAATGATAAACTGTTACATTACTGTAGCTTGTCTCTTTGCTTTGTGTTGGCTTCATTTTCGTCAGGAGGAAGCGCTGTGGAATTGCACAGGGGTCTTACTATTTACAGCAAAAAAACACAAAAAAAACACACAAAAAACCACAAACAGTAAAATACAACAAAGATATAATTAAAGATAAATGTTAAAGAAAGAAATTGCCACTGTCATGCATATTCATGAGCAGTCAAGACTGGGGCGTGGTTTGGTAGCAGGGTGATTTATTGGGTGCGCTCACGGAGATCATTCTTAGAAGATCATTGGCTAAATTGGTCAGATTCTGCACAAAATCTGTTCAGAATGATCTCTGTGAACGTACCCATTGCTTGTATCTATTAATTAATAGCGACTGCGTCAGACTGATTGGCATGCAGATAGAAAAACAAACGTGGGCTGCGACAGATATTCAAATAGATTGTAACACTGAAGACATTGGCTTTGTATCAGGAAACTGGTGACTGAGTTGGAAATCGCGTCTGAGGGGCAAGTGCATTCATTTGTTACATATATATAATGGGGACTGATTTTATTATTAATGCAAGGGCAGTAAAATGTGACTGACGTGTATCTGGGTAATGGATAGCTGAGGTCTGACTGTATTATACAAATGTTGAGGCTGCTTTAGGGCAGATCGATACGGAGTGTGCGGTGGAGCGTATCCCTGAAGGCATTTGCTCTGAGGCTGCTGCAAGTATTAGATTTGCTGCAAAACCTGTTGAACTGATTGGAAACAGTCTATGAATACATAATCCATTGCGAGGTAAGATGCTGCTTTTAATTGTAGAAATAGTTCTTCCATATCTGCTGGCAGTTCTGCACATTAATTATTAGCCTCAAAGTAAAAAATTCAAACCAACCTCCAGGTAATACAATGGTTTAATTAGAAAATTCAGGGCTTTCTTATGCAATGATATACAGAGCTTAAAAACACACACAACTTGTAGTGTCATTCTACCATCTAGTGGTTATGATCAAACATGCATAAGACCACTTCATGAAGCGAGAGGGTAGACTACAGGAATGCATTGCAAAACGTGAAACCAGGGCAATTTCACCATGAGTAAAGTTCAAAACAACCTGGGGATCCTGTGTTGAATGAGAATTGAACCAGATTAATATCCTACCCATTATAATTTTGTGTCTCAGTTACTGAAAGAAAGTAGCAATGAATTGCTGCAGCCAGGAGATTGTTTGGATGATTGACAGATCTACTGCCAATATGGGCATGGAGAGACGAGGCTGTAATGGAGTCTGAAATGGCGAGAAAGTAAACAGAATTGGTGATCCTGATATTGAGTGATTACAAGCAACTGTGCACCCAAGGGCAGCGCTGAGAATTGAATAAAAGCGTGCTGTCATTATAAAAGGTCAGAAAGGGGCTCAAGAGTGGCGCATCCAGTAAAGGCACTCTGTGTGGAGTGTAGGATGTGCCCCATAGCCTGGAGGTTGCCGGTTCGAGTCCAGGCTAGTCCACTGCTGACTGAGTTCCCAGGGGGTGGCGCACAATTGGCCAAGCAACGCCCTGGGGGATGGATTAGGTCGGCAAGGGTGTCCTTGGCTCACCGAGCACCAGCAACCCCTGTAGACTGGCCGGGCGCCTGCGTTGTCCTCTGACGCTATAGCTCTGAGGTCGCTGCATGGCGGGCCTGCAGAGTGAAAAGAAGAGGACAGCTGACGGCACACGTTTAGGAGGACAGGTATGTCTGTCTTCGTCCCTCCCGAGTCAGTGCGGGGGTGGCAGTGGTGAGCCGGGTTGAAATAAACAATAATTGGGCTTACCAAATTGGGGAGAAAATAAGAAAAATAATTGGTGATTCCAAATTTTTAAGAAAAAAATAATAAATAAATAAAATAAATAAAAGGTCAGAATGATAATCTGCGCGACTGGATCTTGTAACGCAGTCTGAGACTAAAATGTTGGCAGCTGAACAGCTTGGGTAGAGGACTGCTGCTGCTTGAACACTGGCTTGCAACAGAAAAGAAATACCTTTACGAACAGAGCTTTCAGGATTCTGTGAATGTGTCAATCTTTAAAAAGATGCGCTGGAAATACGAGCCATGGAAGATTTTGTTTAGCTCTAGCGGTCAGAATACTGGATACAGTAGGAGCAAGATCGAGTACTGTACCATCACAGTGGCTGATGTGGAAGGTCGGCGTTGTCGAAGAGTCGTTGGTAGGATAAAACAGAATACCGGGCGAATTTCTTTTGCCATTTCATCTGCTGGATTTGGATAGAGGGATGACGCCATCATCTGAGATTTCCTGATTCTAAAAGAAAATTGCTGCGGGTGAGTGTTCTTCTGTATTCCAATTAATCAGTTTAGATGTGGGTCTGAAACGAAAACTAAACACAAGACTACTACATAGAGGTGACTACTGGTTTAAATAGAGTAGACTTAATTGATGAAAGGAGATGATAGGGTAGAGGGGACCTAGCTAATGCCCCCCGAATCACACTTAATAGGTTATCATATATATATAAGGCTGTAAGAAAATCGCGGGCCGTGAATTTGTTGCAGAAACCGCAGCTTTTAACACAAGCCATAACTTGTTATAGTTGCCGCAACTTTTATTATTTATATGTAATTTTGTTGCAAAATAATGCTGAAAAATAAACTGAAACAGAAAAGGAAACGTCAGTCTCACATTGTCTTTTGCTAGTGGGGGATTGGTATGCCTCATCATCCTCTCTAGCCAGTGATCTTCTTTCCGTTGCTATGCAAGTACTGTATGTTATGCGTCATTATTGTTAGCTGCAACTCTTCACTTGTAATGAAACACAAACATTTTATTTCAAATAGTGATAAAGAGGGAGTCTTAAGAACATATGTTCTGGTTATCTATTTGTATGTTTTTTTCGTATTGTTGTTTTTGAACAAATGAACAAAAATCCATCTTGAAAGCAAGTATGTATATACGTGCAAACTGTTTATATTTATGACCGCACCGAAACCACAACTTTAATACACAGTGGTTGCAACTTCTTGATAAAAAAAATTACGATTTTACAGGTGACCATATGGCTCTGTGTTCAGTGGGACAGTTCAGGCTTTTCAACTCACACCCCAATGCATTCTGGTAAGCGTAGTCCTGCTTCTCTTAAAGGAAAGATTGTTACCTGAGACAGGTAAAATAGACCAGAATGCATTGGGTTGTGAGTTGAAAAGCCTGAACTGTGCCAAACTGTCCCACTGAACACGGAGCCATATGGCAGAAACTAAACTAAAGAGCAGGTCCCTAGCTCACATAAAAAAAAACCTAAAAACACAGTATTTGAGTAATAGTAATAAGACCCACTCAGATTCGTTGCAAACATTAAAATTAAGGAGGCAGAAAAGGAAAAAAATAATTAAATTGGAAGGGATTTACTGTTTAAGAAAGTTTTCAAACAGAAATATCCTGACTGAACAAGCCTTGACGTGCCCCCTCTTAACGCTTCTGGTCTCCTGAGAGCAAACTCACCATGAACAATCACTTCAGAAAGTCACAAATATAATGAATAGATGATATCTAGGATCTGTTACAAGTCTACCCCAGAAAACACAGCATAAATTCATTTATTTTAACTTTATTTCAACCCAATTGTATTCTCACACTTCCAGTACTGTAGTCCAGAAAATCTGATAGACATTTAACAATTATGCAATGTGTAAAATGTGTAAATTGATTTGCATGGACACTCTTGTTAGATGTGAATGCTTTAGTAAGTAAAATAAAAAGTTTTTTTCTTAGCTTCCCCGAGGGCTTATCTGGTAAAGGCATGACCCTGTGGTGTGCAGGGTGAACCATAAACTACTGCAGACCTTACTGGTCAGGCCTGGTGAGCTCATATTGGTATTAGTATTTGTCCTTCGGGGCTGGTAGCTTGTCGGTATTACTCTGTACAGCTCCTGGGTGTTAAGATGCAATTGGCTTGGTAGAGTTCTCCTGAGCTGTTGTGGTGTGACAGGGAGCGTGAGGATCTGAGCTGCAAATCTCCCTCCCGACCCAAGAGGACGCTAAGCAGAGGTACTTGCACGCCTGTTCAGAGACGGGCCGGCTTGGAGAGAGGGGCGGAAAAGGAAGTCGGCCATCTTGGTGCAGGGCGGAATGACCATATTAGGGGACAAGATTACTGTTATCAGCTGTGCTGCATTAGACAACTGGCAGGTGTGCTGAGTCGTGCTGATCATGGAGTGGAGTCTCCTAGTATATAAGGGCTGTCATTCTGTAAGTGCGGGGCCTTTGAGGTAATACTAAACCTGAGTTGCTGAGCTGTGTGTTTGTTTGTTTGTTTGTGTTCTACGTGTTGTTGATTTGTTTATCGTCAGGACCGGGGTCAAAGTGATCTCTGACGTCAAGGAGCTGCCGCATCTTACTGCCAGCACTTTTCACCTTGGACGTCACACGCCCCGCACAACTGAACTGGACACTTCAGCACCTGAGCACCTGCACTTTTCACCACCCCAAAAGTGCACCCAAAGAGCTGAGAGGGCCTTGCTCTATTGGGACTTATGATTTATATTTTTGTTACTTTGGACTGTGTTCCCTTTATGGTAGAGTATTTGCACCTGTATAAGTGACTCTGTGACGTCTGTTCCACACCCACACCCACTGCACCATCACATTTGGTGTCTTCGTGGGATTTGAAGAGATGGATCTGACTACCTTGGTGACATTATTGACAGCGCTGGACCAACAGAGGGAGGATGCTGAGCGGAGGAGGGAAGCCCGGAGGTGAAGAGGCAGGAAGAGCTCGCCGTCCACTACACTTCACTCATCCAGACGGTGGCCCAGCTGCACCAACCTGGCACGGCGCCAGCGGCGGTAGGGGAAGATGGACTCCCCATAGGTTCGGTCCCCAAGCCGAAGCTGCAGAGGATGCTGCCGGAGGAAGACCCGGAGGCTTACCTTGTCACGTTTGAGCGCGTGGCGCTAATGGCTAGGTGGCCCCAGGAGTGGTCGGCCTTGCCATTGGCCCCCTGCTTAACAGGCGAAGCCCAGGCAGCCTACCGGGCTCTGCACAACACTGCCGCTCAGGATTACAAACTGATTAAGCAGGCCATCCTCCGGCGGTACAACATCACCGGGGAGACCTACTGCCGCCAGTTTCGTGAGTACCGAAGGCCTCCGGCTACCCACCCCTGCGTGGTAGCACAACAGCTGAAAGACCAATCCGACCGGTGGCTCTGCCCCACAGAAAAATCGGGCCAGGAAGTGGCCGAGCTGATTAACATCGAACAGTTCACAAGCATGATGGGGGCAGAGACCCGGAATTGGATTGCACAGCACCGGCCCACCACGCTGGAGGCGGCCATCGACCTGGCCGAGGCCTTTGAAGACACAGTGTCACCCTCCTCAGCATCAATCCCCCCTCCCAAGAGTCGGATCCAGCTCCCCAGCCCACCTCCGCCTTTACCGAGACCATCCTTGACACCCGTTCCAGCACGTGCCCCGACGGGCCACCTCCCTCCCAAACAGTGGAGGCTGAGGTTGGCCCCTAGCTGGGGTATAACAGGGGGTTCTTCCCCCCCTGCTTGCTTAAGGGCAGTGGGACAGGTCGGCTCCCTTGGCGTCCTCACCACCGGTCTGCTGGAGATGCCACAAGCCAGGTCACATTCAGCGATTCTGCCCTGCGGCGATGGAGTGTGATGTGGCTTCCCACTACCCGGCTCTCGAAGCAGGTAAGTCCTGGGGAAAGGGTCGGGAGGGGCCTTGTGTCATTGCTGTAAAGATTGGCAATAAGAGTACCCACGCCTTAGTGGACTCAGGGTGTGGGCAAACTATGATTCGGTCTGCTCTCATGGAGGGTACATCTTGGCAGCCACATGCCCAGGTGGCTATTTCCTGTGTTCATGGAAAAACCAAGGTATATCCGACCACAAAATTATATGTGACTGTGGGAAGTCGGACAGACCGCGTAGTCGTGGCTGTCGCGGATAGTCTGCCCTATCTTGTCATTTTGGGGAGGGGCTGGCCATGTTTCAAACAGCTGTTATTGGGTGAAACAGGACCAGTCCCGAGTAAGGTAGTAGTTGCAAAGGAGGATCGTATTGGCCAGATCTTTCCGATGCAAGCTGAAGTGTTCTCGTCTCGCTTCCGGCCCCGAAAAACAAAAGGAGAGCGACGGGCTGAGAAGTGGGAGGGGATAGCAATGAGACAAGGGTAGGGCTTGATTGGAGAAGCTTCTGTGTCTGTTAAAAGCCGAAGGAAGGGTGTAGGGGTGCAGCGTGACCTGCAGGGCAGAGTTACTGAGAACCCCAGTGCACAAGCTACCATAACCCCGCTCGACATACCGAAGTTCTGGGATCGGGATGTTGACCTGGCGTGGGAACAAAGTAATGACCCCACCTTAGTTAACATCCGGGCGCAGGTTTGGTCTGTCGAGGGGAAGGCTATTGATGATACACATCCGCTCACATTTCCCCACTATGTCATATCCGGGCAGTTACTGTATAGGGTAACCCAAGCCCTGGGCACAGGTCCTCCTGTAAAACAATTATTGGTTCCGGGGCCTTTTTGAGCCGAGGTGATGCGGTTGGCACATGATATACCTTTTTCGGGGCACCTCGGTTCCGAAAAGATGCTGGAGCGAATATTGGCTCGGTTTTATTGGCTTGGGGTATGTGGCGGAATGCCCTGAGTGTCAAAATGTGGCTCCGGGTCGAGTTCGCCCTGCCCCGCTGGTCCCACTGCCCTTGGTGGGGGTTCCCTTTGAGCGTATCGCAATGGACATAGTGGGCCCATTGATTCCCTCTGACTCAGGATATACGCATATTTTAGTCGTGGTGGACTACGCAACGCGATATCCTGAGGCAGTACCTTTGAGGTCCACTAGTGCAGCTGCGGTTCCAACTGAATTAGTAAAGATTATGTCTAGAGTAGGGATCCCCAAAGAGATTTTGACTGATCATGGGACTAATTTTATGTCTAAATATCTTGTTCAAGTGTATAAATTATTGCAAATCCTCTCCATCCGCACGTCAGTTTACCATCCGCAGACTGACGGCTTGGTGAAGCGGTTCAATCAGACCTTAAAACAGATCTGATGCAGTTTGTAAACCAAGAGCAGAAAAATTGGGCAAAGCTTCTCCCATACCTTCTGTTTGCAGTGAGAGAGGTGCCACAGAGCTCAACTGGGTTCTCCCGGTTTGAGCTGCTGTACGGAAGACAACCCCGAGGCATTCTCGACCTAATAAGAGAAGGGTGGGAGGAGCCTCAAAATGAAACCAAAAATGTAGTTCGGCACGTAATGCTGTTGAGAGACAAGGGTTAATTGGGAAGTGTGTGATGTTTTTTTCTGATTTGCCAGGTAGAACGAATATAATCGAACATGCTATTGTTACTTCCCCAGGTGTGAGGGTGCAAGAGAGACCGTACCGCATCCCTGAAAGTCGGAGGGGGATGGTGAGCCGAGAAGTAGTGGATATGTTAGAGCTTGGACTCATAGAGCCTTCACGGAGCGAGTGGTGCAGCCCGATTATCTTGGTTGGCAAGAAGGACGGCACCAATCGCTTTTGTGTGGATTTCCACAAAGTGAATGCAGTCTCCAAGTTCGACGCATACCCTATGCCTCGAGTGGATGAGCTCTTGGACCGGAAAGGAGGGGCGCGGTTCATCTCCACCCTCGATCTGACGAAGGGATACTGGCAGATTCCCTTAACTCTAAGCTCTTGCGAGAAAACCGCATTTTTGACTCTGGAAGGCTTGTTCCATT
Organism: Acipenser oxyrinchus oxyrinchus; assembly: GCA_030684275.1. Lineage (NCBI taxonomy): Eukaryota > Metazoa > Chordata > Actinopteri > Acipenseriformes > Acipenseridae > Acipenser > Acipenser oxyrinchus. The sequence continues at coordinate 15,432,087 of CM060263.1, read as the reverse complement.
TTGTGACCATGCCGTTCTGGCTGCATGGGGCTCCAGCAACCTTTCAGAGACTGATGGATCAAGTGCTAGCTCCACATCAGAAATATGCGGCCGCGTATATTGACGATGTGGTAGTGTTTAGCTCTTCCTGGAAAGAGCATCTTGTTAGACTTACAGCCGTCCTTCAGTCTCTAAGGGAAGCGGGGCTAACAGCCAACCTGAGGAAATGTGCATTTGCCAAACTAGAAATGCAATATTTGGGTCATATTATGGGTAATGGTCAGGTGAAGCCGATGGCCTCTAAAGTCCAGGCTTTGGTGGACACTCTGATTCCGAAGACCAAAACCCAGGTGAGACCCCTCCTTGGGTTAGCGGGTTATTAACGTAGGTTCCTCCCCGAGTTCTCCACTATTGCTACCCCGTTCATGGATCTCACTAAGAAGCAGGCTCCAAATTTGGTAAAGTGGTCAGCTGAGTGTCAGGGGGCTTTTGATGTGATAAAGAGGCAACTGTGTCAAGCTCCTGCACTAATATCTCCTGATTTCAGCAAAGAATTCATCCTCCAGACTGATGCATCTGACGTAGGTCTGGGGGCGGTCTTGTCCCAGGAGATTGATGGAGTAGAACATCCCATCTTGTACATCAGTAAGAAGATGCTCCCTCGGGAGCGTAACTATTCCGTCATTGAGAAGGAGTGTCTGGCTATTAAATGGGCTGTGCACTCCCTCTGGTATTATCTCCTGGGGCGTCGTTTCCTCCTTGTCACAGATCACGCTCCGTTGAAGTGGTTAGACACGATGAAGGATAACAATGCTCGGATAACTCAGTGGTATTTGGCGTTGCAGTCCTTCGTGCGGGTAAGGAGCACTCAAATGCAGACTTTTTTTCTTGGGAAGGGGGCCAATTGGGGAAGGCAGTATTGGCCGAGTGTGCCTCCGGCTGCACTCTGAGGAAAGGGATATGTGACGGGGAGTGTGAGGATCTGAGCTGCAAATCTCCCTCCCGACCCAAGAGGGCACTAAGCAGAGGTACTTGCACGCCTGTTCAGAGACGGGCCGCTTGGAGAGAGCGGTGGAAAAAGAAGTCGGCCATCTTGGTGCAGGGCGGAATGACCATATTAGGGGACAAGATTACTGTGATCAGCTGTGCTGCATTAGACAACTGGCAGGTGTGCTGAGTTGCGCTGATCATGGGGTGGAGTCTCCTAGTATATAAGGGCTGTCATTATGTAAGTGCGAGGCCTTTGCGGTAATACTAAACCTGGGTTGCTGAGCTGTGTGTTTCTTTGTTTGTTTGTTTGTTTGTGTTCTACGTGTTGTTGATTTGTTTATCGTCAGGACCGGGGTCAGAGTGATCCCTGACGCCAAGGAGCTGCTGCATCTTACTGCCAGCACTTTCACCTTGGACATCACACGCCCCGCACAACTGAACTGGACACTTCAGCACCTGAGCACCTGCACTTTTCACCACCCCAAAAGTGCACCCAAAGAGCTGAGAGGGCCTTGCTCTATTGGGACTTATGATTTATATTTTTGTTGCTTTGGACTGTGTTCCTTTAATAAAGTTCGCCCTCTACCATTGTGGTAGAGTATTTGCACCTGTATAAGTGACTCTGTGACGTCTGTTCCACACCCACACCCACTGCACTATCACATTTGGGGATGAGGGAATATATATGTACATTTAAAGGGAGAAAAACAGGGCTAAAATAATTGGGCACACTAAATAAAAATGTTTAGCTCCTGGCACAATCTTCGAGTGGAAGCAGGTGGGTCTTGACCAGTGTTGGAGGTTGTTGCTCTATGATGCACTCTACAGCTGACTTGATCCATCTATAGGGCTAGATTCTCAAAGCTTACAATTATAAAACTAATAAATAACAACTTACTACCCACAAGCTTAAATGGCTGAGTACTTTTATACTTTTATGACATTTTGGAGTAAATGGCTTTAAGAATAATGTATTTTTATAATAATATATTTTATATACTCGATTAAGCATAAAAGTTTTAACAGTCAAAGATTACAAGCCCCACTGTTTTCGTTGATGAAGGCACCAGCCAAAACATTTGTCTATTAGACTTAATCAAATTAAACTTAATCTTCTGAAGATTACTGTCCACATCCACTCCACAATATTGCAACCACAAACCTCAAGCCCTTTACAGCCGCAACCTGAAACAGAATCCCTTATCCTCAGTGCCATTGGAGACCCCAAATCCTTTAACTCTCCTCTTCAATTATTACAAATCTATTGGTCATATTCCAAGCTATCAAGAGGTCAATGTTTTATGAAGGCATTTGAGTTTCTAACTAATAATCTATTTTTCTTAGGAGTTTTGTATTCAAATCGTGTTATCCCTGAATAATTCTTATTCAGGATTTGAAATTTCATATCGACAAATATATTTGCAATAAACTCTCTGAATCAGTTTGGACTAACCCTGTTCATTTTTAAAAAATCTAATTTTCATAATTACTTTCACGTTGAACTGATTTTATTTATCATCTTCCATATGTGTAACCTGGTCCTTAGCTTTACAGGAAACTTATTTTATTAATATACAAATTACAATAGGTGTATTATTATACTCATGTTTGTTCTGGGCACCCACCAGAAATGTAAAAACTTGGCGCATATACTGTCTATTTTTTTCCTTCTAAACTCAGTGACTTAGACTGGCAGTTGTCATGCTGCTGAAGTATAAATTTCATAAATTACAATAATTTTTAATGTTTTATTTATTCACTCGATAAATCACGATTGTCGTGATAATTTACAGACAATAATTGATGGCTGAAAATGTCATTATCATCCACCCCTAATATATATATCCAGGTCTGGTGACCAAATAATAAGACCCCAGCAATACACGACAATGTGTATTGCGCAGCATAAATAACAACGGGTTGCACTCCCAAATAATAAACACAAATATGCGCCCCACAATAATACTAACACGGTCACCAGTCCTGGGTGCGTGCAGGAGTGCTCGTGGTGGGTGATACAGTTAATTAGTGACAATTGTGCGGTGCTGTTCCGGCTTTGTGCTGGCCCTTGGCGACAGCTCCGGAATTGTATTAGCTGTCTAGTAATTTAAAAAACAAGACAATTATAGACAAACAAACAAAACACTCACGAAACGTTATTTCTCACGGGGTCTCTCACAGTCCTTACAGGTTCAAAACTCAAACCAAAACAAAGAAACAGATTACGATTCTCCGTCCCCTTTTATGCTGTCACACATGACCCCTTGGTAAACAAGTGCAACCGCCTCTCCAATCTGCGGCTGCCACGTCGTTTCCTTTCCGGGTCAATGCATTATTGCAACAGCGTCTCGGCCCCTTCCAGGTCGACTTCCCTTGAACCCTGGGAAAGAACTGTCAGACCAGCCTGTCCAAGGAACTCTGATCTCGCTGCTTAGCGCCCTCACAGGTTGTGAGGGAGATTTACAACCAAGAATCATTGTATTTCTGTCACAGGATGACATAGGGTACTCGGGTATCCGGGTTACCCGGTTCTCGATATTACATGAATCCATTTTCAGGATTCGATTCCTCTTCGACTCCCTTTTTGCTAAAATCGAACGTCACAGTTTTCCACGTGACCTGTTGTAGCGGAGCCACTTGACTTGACCGGCTAGACCAGTGGTTTTTAACCTGTGGTATGTGTACCTTTACTGGTATGCGACAGGCTTGCCACTGGTACGCGCCGACAGTTTTTTATGACAATATGATTCCTCAAAACATAATGCTCCCTCAATCGCACAATCATGTATCAATCTGTTTGTACCACTGAAGCACAGAGAAATGAGAAATTATAATGCAGCACTCCAGTCTGCGATTAAAATGCAAGAACAACAACAACAACAAAAAAAAAAACATTTTGACAACTTTTTCAGAGGTTAGGCACAAAAATGTCGCATCTCCCTTTAAAAGCAAGTGTCAATATTTACAAATACACACACACACAATGGAAGTCTCTACGGCAATGCAAGCATTCAAATTTCTTTCAGCCAAACTATATTTAAATGGCTTACCAAACAAAATTCATCATTTTGCTTCAAAGAGGTTTAAATACTTGACTCCTGCTTGTTTATATTCTTCATCAAAATCTCTTTATTGATTTAAAAAAAGGACATAGTTGTAAAACAAACAACGCGTTTCAACACTAATGTGTCTTCATCAAGTATATTAACACCAGCAGAATACATGAACCCCAGTTTCTTGCAACAGCTGTGATGGTGACCAAACGTGTGAGTACTGTTATGTAAAAAAGTAGCTTAAAATGAACAGTTGTTTAGGAAATGTAGAACAAGAACAGCAACAAATAAAAATACACTTAAGGTTTGTGTCTTGCACATGTGCCATTAACAAAATGCCCTGAGAACTTAACATAATTAATGACGGGCTGTAATGCAGCAAAAAGAATTAAGCAAACAAGGACGTGAAAAGGTTACTGTACCAAGCTGAAAAAAGGTGTCTTTGTGAACTCCAATAAACCAGTGTTATCTTTCGCCAGTCAAACCGTAGAGTGCCTAAATAAAGTTTTTTCTTTATGCAAGTATGTTGTTATCATAGGAGAAAAACACTAGTGAAGACTTTGAGTAAATTGTTGATGCTCATAATGCATCAGAGTAGAAAAATGCAACATGTCTAAGACTTTTGCACAGCAGTGGATATATATATATATATATATATATATATATATATATATATATAGTTGTAGTCAAAAGTTTACATACCCCAATGGAAATTTATCCCAATTTCAACTATTGTTTCTATTATCAAGAAGTACATTCTATGGGGCTGTTTTTCCTCTAACACTAGAACCGCCATGTGGGTCAATTTGACCCATTTTGGATTTAAAATGTTAATTACTCTTCCATTGTAAATCGTATGTGTATGTCCGTTTTTGACTTTTCCTAAATATATGAATTAAATATCATTATTATTATTATTATTATTATTATTTATTTCTTAGCAGATGCTCTTACCCAGGGCGACTTACAATTGTTACAAGATATCACATTATTTTTAACAGCGTTTAATAGCCAGAATCACAAAAATGATAAAGTTATAAACAGTTCTAGCCACGTGGGTCAATTTGATCCAGGCATTACAATACATGTTTTATTTTAAAATAATATAATGTAAGATATGCTATTTTTTTGTAAATGCAGCAAACAAGACACGACCCCTCCTCCTCTAGCCAACTTGGTGAAAGCCTATACTTTATTTCTCAATGCAACTGGGAGACAGCAATCCTTCGTTTTGTTATAAATATAACGGAAATATATCAGAAGGAAATATTTAATCTTGAAAGTAGCATTTTGATTGAAATACAGCAAGCTGCACTCAGATGCACACAGCAAACCGAAATGACAGGTAGGATAACAACTTATGTGCCTAATATGAAACGTATGTTATATATTATTTTTTTATATTACTTTTTATTTGGTTTTACAGGTTTGTATGTACCAGTTTACACAATCGTGTTCAATGGAACTGTGTCTGTGTTTACAACACAGCTCCTGGATGCAGGCACAGTCAGCTGGCAGATGTGTACGCTCCTCCATAGAGTACAATGCAGCCGTCATACCGGAAGTAGTCTTATATTTCCTTTTTAGGTAGTATTAGGAAAAATAATTTCATTTTTATAGTTTTGTATGCACATATAGTCGTTTACACCTGTATATATATATATATATACAGTATATATATATATATATATATATATATATATATATATATATATATATATATATATATATATATGCTGTGTATGCACACATTTTAAAAATAAAGCCTTTTATGTTTAATTTTCCATGTAAATACAGTGTTTCTGTGATGCAAATGTTAGATATGATGTTTATGAATAAAACTTTTCAGTTGTATCTGATAGTATGTCTTTCATTTTCATAACGAAGCAGTTTAAAAATGAATGGTTCAAAGTGACTGTGGCAAAGTGCCCCCATGTACGTGTGTGTAAATGTTGGTGTATAGGCATTGGTACACGGGATTAAGCGGGTCTGTGTTTCACGTGTATTTAAAAATGTAGATTTGTATTTAGGCACGAGGATGGCACAAATCACATCACGTGCATTTAAAGTATTAGTATGTGAACACAGGGAAAGTGCACTTTAATTTATTCACGTGCAGTTGTACCGAGATTCCAATTGAATGATTGACTAGCAATCGAGTCTCGGTACAACTGCATAAAAGCAGCATGTTTTCACTCACTCGGGGTGATGTGTTCAGTGAGTGGAGAACGGGTGTGGAGAGGAGAAAAGTAAAATAACGTTACTTGTTTGTTTAAAACTCACCGTGTTCGTTTGTCTGTCCGTCCACTGTTTTGTTTACTGTTTAGTCCGTTTTTTGTTTACCTGTTTATTTTGGCCGCAAAGTGCCGTGTCCTGTTTTGTGTTCTGTTTAAATCTTTTATTTTATTATTAAATGCTGAGCGCGATCACACGCTCAGCTTCATCAAAACCCCAAGTCTCTCGTTTATTTCCTGGCTCTGGTCTGACGCCACCCACTCCGGCCGTCTTTGTGACAGTGACCCACTTAGCTTTTCTAGGTAGTTCAGAAATCCGGCAGTTCTGGTGCTAATGACACAGGAGATTTAGTTCCAATACATGGTAAAATGGTTTCCATACCATACCAAAAGATGGTATGGAAAAACTGGCCATTCCAACACAACAACGATCCAAATCACACATAAAATCTACTTCAGAATTGTTAAAGAAGAATAAAATCAAGGTTCTGGAATGGCCTAGTCAAAGATCTAAATCCGATTGAGAATCTTTGGTATAAGTTGAAGAAGGATGTGCACAACAGAAGTCCTCGGAATTTGAATGAACTGGAACAATTTAGCATTGAAGATTGGTAAAGAATCACTAAAGAATCATGTCAAAAGCTCATTGACATATATACTAATCGTTTAATGTTAGCTTGCACAGTCCGGGGTTTGTTGAGCTGGGGGCTTCTAATTTCCTGTCAATTAGTACCTATTTTCCTATTTAAGCCCTGATCACTTGCACCTTCGCTGTCTAGTGTTTCGTTTTCAAATCTTGACTGGTAGTGGCACACTTTACTCTGCTCAAAAAAAAAATTCTGCGAAGATTATTCTTTCAAATACTAAGATTAAATATCTTCAAGCTTACCTGCTTCCAAATGGAGAAGCCTGCTGCCTATTCCTTTCCTTCCTGCCTCTAACTCCTCCACCGGTCCATCTCTGTCCGACCTCCCATCCCTCCTCCTCCCGGCCCATGACTGCACCAGCGCCGCCAGCCGACCCTGCTTCCACCCAGCCTTCAGCTAGGCAAGTGCGCGGCTTAAAGCGCGGTTCCGCCAGCCAGCCTCAGCTGCAGCTTCTTTATAAAGATTAGACGACACCCAAGCTGCTGAAAGATCTCTTTGAGAAGTCTATCCCCATCCCCGTCAGTGGAGATCGTATGGCTTTGTTTCTCATTTATTGTGAAGCCTTGTCAGCCGATTCTCCCCCCCAGCCCCACCCCCAAGCTTGTGCCATGACCCATGACTCAAAAAAAGCCTTTCTGTGGGAGAATTCATCCTCGCCTTCTCTATTTATCGTGACATTCTCTGTTCTGCTTATCCTCACAGATTACAGGAGCTCAATCAATATCTCTTCCTGGTTGTGGAATTGTCTGTCTGCTATGAGGTCACCTTGTTCTACCAATACCACCACACATTCTCAGCCAAAGCTGCTGCCACCTTTTCTGCTGACAACCATATCATGGACTGGTCCCGGACTGTCCCAGATCTCTTCACCCGTGTGCACCTCCACTGCGCACTACACCTACTTATGCCCTAAGGCAGCATCTAGTTCTGTGCAACCCAGTCCTTGTCCCTTGCCTTCTCTTTTCAGTTCAAGCTTCCATCCATGCTTCAGCTCCACCCGCCCGATCTCAAGCCCCATCAAGTTTTCAGGTGGCAGGCAAATATGCAATAATTTAAATTCTTCTGTCTGCTTCAAAGGGTCCTGCGAACCTCCATGTCTGCAACTTCTGCAATGACATCCACTTCTGGTCCATATGTCCTCTTTCAGCTAAATGACAATCAAAGTTGCTTCAGGTTTTCACTCCTATCAATGTTCTGGTTCTCGCTAATGCGCTTCAAGCTCATCCTGACAAGTCCTTCATCTCCTGTCTAATCAATGATCTTTCAAATGGCTTCTCCACTGGCATTTCTCAAGCTCCTTCTGAGTCTCACGTCTGTCAAAACCTCCGCCCTGGCATTTCAGAGCCACAAGTTGTCAGTTCCCTCTTCCAAGCCGAAGTCGACAAAGGCTTCATGGTCGGTTCCTTTGCAGCACCTCCCTTCACTACTTACCGCATCAATCCCATAGGCATCGCTACCCGCAAGTATTCTGGCAAGAAACGCCTTATCATCGATCTATCTGCTCCTCGGGGCAGTTACATTTGCAGCATTAACTCCCTCATTTCAAGTGAGAAGTTCGCTCTTCATTACATAAAGCTGTCCTACGCCATTAATTCTATCAAAATTGCAGGTCATGGAGCCTGGCTTACCAAAGCCAACATCTCCGATGCATTCAAGGTCATGCCTATTCACCCTTCCCTCCGTCACCTTTTCAGAGTCTTCTGGGCAGACAAGTTCTATTTTTCCACCCAGCTCACTTTCGGTTGCCGCAGTAGCCCAAAAATATTCGATTCCTGGTCAGAAGCCCTCTGCTGGATTCTGCTCAACACCTATCGTGTTCCCTTCCTCTTTCATCTGATGGATGACTTTTTGCTCATTTTTCCCCCTTCAGATGCCCCAGCCCAGACAATTAATCAGCTTAAGACTCTCTTTTTCTCAATCTGTGTCCCTCTTTCCGAAGAGAAAACCATCGGCCCATCAAGCCAGCCTACCTCCTTCCAAACTCCAATGTATTCTCTCACTTATCAACAGTTTTCAGACCTCTTCTTCTATTAACCCTTAGCGGTCCATTTATTCAGCGCGTCTCAGGCGCGTCAGGTCCAATTTATTTTCACAAGTGCAGTTTATTTTAGACGCGTTGTTTAAAAGTTTTTTTTCCCAGTAAAACAGGTTTAAAAGGCACTCAGTACTGCAGCTCCAGCCCCGCCCCACCCCTTGTTCGCTGTATTTGTCACATACCTCTACATAGTAGTGCATACCAATAAATCATCTCCTAATCACTCGTTTTATCACCAAGCTCCTCAATAATGCGATCCAAGTGATTATTTTATTACTATAACATCTAAAAATGCTCTACAAATGTCTGTGATATTCTTTGAGCGCTGGATGCAGAAGCAGCCATCTTGTTTGTTTATGTCCATGTTATCTATGTGGTGTCGGGGCTACAGTGGCTCTCAAAAGTATTCACCCTTGGACTTTTCCACATTTTATTGTGTTACAACATGGAATCAAAATGGATTTAATTAAGAGTTTTTGCCACTGATCAACACAAAAAAGTCCATAATGTCAAAGTGAAAAAATAAAATCTACAAATTGTTCTAAATTAATTACAATATAAAACAGAAAATAATTGATTGCATAAGTATTCACCCCCTTTGCTATGACACACCTAAATAAGCTCTGGGACAGGGTCCGACACTGGACCGGAAAGGGAAAATTGCAATGTTGGACCAGGTCCGACATAGGACCGCAAAGGGTTAACACACAACACAGACACGGTCACTTCTACAGGTGTGGTGAAAGACAAACAGTTCGTGAAACAGTGGTGTAGTGTAGTCCGGGTTTAATGCTTGCTTGTAGCGACAGCTCCCGGCTAGTGCTTAGCCATCTAACAAAGACAAATGACAAACAGTTTGCAAAAGAAACAAACAAAACACTCACGATAATTAATTACTTCCACATCAAAAGGAACCGATTACAGTATCACATACCCCTAAAATACCCTTAGTAATGCCCCCTCCAATAGCTAGTTCAATCACATCTCCTCCAATCCATGACTGATACATAACTTACCATAGTAAGGTGATGAATTCTGGTACCATGACTCCACCCCCTTCCTGGATGGCTGGCTTCCGACTGACCCTGGAATGAACTGCCTAACCATCCAGTCCAGGGCACACACAGTGCCCTCACAGGTCGGGAGGGAGATTGTTGACTTGGATTTATTCGTTCTCTATCACACCATCCTATTCCTTTCAATCAAGACTGGATCCTGGCTTTCATTGTCCAGGCTAAGGAATCTCTCCATCTCGTCCCAGCATCCATTAAATCTTACATTTCAGGGATCCAATATCACTACTGCATCATGTCCGTGCCTTCTCCTTCCATCCTTTCTATACCAGCAGTTCACCTGACCGGAATCCTTAAAAGCTCTCCCCCTGCCTCACCTTCCCGTCTGCCTATATCAATGGACATTCTCCATTCACTCATTAATACTCTTCAGAAAGGCTGCTTCTCCTCCTACGAGGACCTTCTCATGGTGACCATATGCCTCACAGCCTACTTCATAATTTGGCTGTGTATCTCAAAGACGGATCAATTCCGGCGTGGTCAGTTCATTCAGCTCTCAAGGATTCAGTCTCCTATCAGCAATGTCAAAATATCTTTCCAGCAGGAAACCCTGCCCCCCCACCAGACCCTCTATTTATCGATTCCTCTCGCTCTATTATAACTCGTCACTTGTTCTCAACCCACCTCTCCACCCTTCTCTCCAGAGCAGGCCTCTCTCCTCGGCTTTATACATCTCATTCATTCCGTATAGGTGCAGCCACCTCCACCGCAAGGGCCAGCAGCAATCTGTCACAGACGGTTCTGCCACGTCCCTTTTGTGCTATAAGTCATTAGATCCTTTTGCATGGAAGGCCTCAGTTGCAAGAGTGTGCGGTTCTATGATGGACCCAGATTCAGTTAAAATGTTTTTGCCCACTAATGAAACGTTTATACGTAAAGTTCCGTATAAATGTAACTGTTAATTCTGCCCTTCAGATGCTTTTCATATCACATCACTATAAAATAAGAAAGTGAAGCCTACAAATGATACATCTCTTGGTGTTACTACATAAAAAGAAAATATAACACTACTTCCGGTATGATGGCTGTATTATACTCTATGGAGCATACGTGTCTACCTGCTGGATCTGTGCCTGCATCCAGGAGCTGTGTTGTAAACACAGACGCAGTTCCATTGAACGCTATTGTGTAAACACATGTAAACTGGTACATACAAATCTGTAAAACTGAAATATTTTATTCTAAATGTAATATAAAAAAAGAACATATAAGATACATTTCATATTAGGCACATAAGTTGTTATCCTACCTGTCATTTCAGTTAGCTGTGTGCATCTGAGTGCAGCTTGCAGGATTCCAATCAAAATGCTACTTTCAAGATTAAATATTTCCTTCTGATATATTCCCAGTTGCATTTCTGGAACAAAACGAAGGATTAAGATCTCCCAGGTACATTGAGAAATAAAGCAACTAGGCTTTCACTGAGTTGGCATCTTGGTGCAATTGTACAAATCCACAATCAAAGGAATCTCTGTCTCGTAGTCAGTCTACAAAGAAAGAAAGGCTTGAAATAAAAAATAGAAATAAAACATGTGTGCTATGAGGAGGGGGTGTGACTTGTTTGCTGCATTTACAAAAAAATAGAATATCTTACGTTATATTAAAATATATATCTATATATCTATATATCTATATATCTATATCTATATCTATATCTATATCTATATATATATATATATATATATATATATATATATATATATATATATATATGTATTGTAATGCATGAGTCAACTTGACCCACGTGGCGGTTCTAGGTAGAACTGTTTAAAACTTCATAATTTTTGTGATTCTGGCTATCAAACGCCGTAATGATATTTAATTAATATATTTAGGAAAAGTTGAAAATGGACACACATACAAATAAGAAAGCTTATGTTGGGTTAGTGAATTTTTAATACATTGGTCAGCTTTTACTTGTTTGATAATTGTGAGACTTTACACAGTAATAGTCTCTAGGAAAAAACCTAGAGAAACTAGAACCAAAAAATAGTTTCAATCCCCCCAAAAATAAAGGATTACACATCCCTTTATGTCCTCTTTAAGTTATAGATGGAATGAAGCCTCATTATTGTCTGTCATCAGATGTCCTAATTTATATATCCCTCCCTTTCAAGCTCCACCCAATCCCATGTCTATTATCCCTACGGCAGTCTGCCCACTCCCAGCAGCTTCATCATGTCCCCATAATACCACTGAACTAATTAACTGAAATGTGCACTCAGCCTGCAATGTCAAGCACTTTAAATTTGACAAATAACCCAATCTATCTTATAGGGTGTTCATGAGAAAAATATTGTCACGCTTTATTTTAAGGGACCCTTTTAAAGGTAGAAAAAGCAGGGTGTACAGAATTAATGTATTCTCACACCTACAGCTATGGGCAAAAGATTTGCATCACCTAGAATTTTAGGATTGAGACGTAATTAAAAAAAAACAACTATATGAACATAATTTAGATATTTTATTTAACATCATGTAATCAAAGAAACTGCAAAATTATATTGCGAATGTCTACCGGAAGCCATAATAGTAGTACAGTACTTCATTTTAGATTTTGAAATGTCAAAAAAAAAAAAAAATCGTTAAGTATAGAAAATGGAAAACTACAAAGCGGTATGTAATTTCATTCGACTTTATGAAGCAAAATGAATTCATTCTATAGGGTGATGCAAAACTTTTGGCCATAGCTGTACGTATCATTCATGTTATTTGTTTTCCAATTAATTACATCCTTGAAACTTCTTTTTATAAAAGTCTAACTCATCCAGTTTCATACTGGAGCAACCTTTTCTCTACTAAAATGTGATATTGAGTTGCCCACAAAGGCTTATTTCTGTCATCAATGTGAAACTAATCAAATTAGAGTGAGAATAATTTGATTATAAGTATGAGCTAATAATGCTAAAAGCCTTTGTGAGGGATTAACTAGAAGCCTAGAAACAAAACAACACAAATAATACATGGGTATGAAAATGTACTTTTGTACACCCTATTTTTTCTGCTTTTAAATTTATTAACGGTTAACAACTAGCTTACTAACACGTTAACAAATGTTGTTCATTTTTTGTAACTGTTAGTAAGCTATAAAGTACTAATTAAAAAAGGGACAGCTACTTTGGGATTATCTAATCAAGTTGTCCTATCATTGAAATGGGTTCACTTTTAAAGATGTTAATGCAGCAGGTTTTATATAATCATATATTTTTTATTAGTGTATAAATCGGTTTCTATATATTAACTAACTACAGTATTAACACAAACTAAGCATCTTTTGTTAACGTTTTAGCAGTTAAGTAGGTTTTGTTCCTGCTGACTTTCGTTTATGTATCTTCTATCCCGAAAACTCTTTACGGTCACCTGAATTAATTAAAATACCAAGGCGAGAACAAAAAAATATTTGTTTTTGCTTAGAGCGAAAAAAGAAAAAATAAAGTTTTTTACTAATACAACCCATTTTAAAAGTTTACAATGCTATTTTTCAATACAATTCAATAAAACAGGACTCTTACTCCAATGCACACACCGAATTGGAAAAAATATATAAGCCTGTCAATTTACGGTTTTGTGTTGTTCCCTGCGCCTGTGGTGTATATAAGTTCAATTAAATCAACCTAATTACATTTTTTTTAAATGGTAAAAAGTCTAATAAAAAAATAATAAAACAATTTTCATACGGCCCTAACTGTTAATGTTAATTTGTGATGTTAAAGCTGAAAATTATGTTAGAAATCATGTTAAAATCCCCATTCCTTTAATGCTAATAATACAGAATATGGAAAAAAATAAATAGTACTTTGTTTAAATTTCCAGTGTTATTGCAAATGTTATCCCTTTACAAGAGATTGCTGATGGCCTGAGAAAAAAAAAAGATACATTATACACTGCACCAGCTGGTGCTGTATCTGTTTAGGAATGCAGAATAGATCTGACCTTTTTTTGGAAAAAATATTTCCAATTTAAGATTGTATGTTTTACTGGGAAAATAATTATATAGCAATTTATTACAAGTTTTAACAGTTCTTTCAAAAACCCCAAATAAATTCCTAATTAAAAGGATTTTGTCTGTTTCTTTTTTACTTCCGTTTATTCTTTTTTTTTTTTGTCAGGTTCATTAATGTGAGTAAGAGCTTTAAGGGGCACCTGGAGTCTTCACTTCAGTATACAGGTTGCACAACTGATTAAATATACCCTGGTGATCATTGATTTTTGTGCATTATTTGTTAAATCAAAACTGTATTAATGACATATGCTGCTAATAAATTATTAAATAATGTAAAAGAAGCCTTTACTTCAAAATAGGGGCTGCAAAAGTCTTTATTAATGACCTTCTAATAAGCTCTTAATGAAAATGAAACCTTCACTTCAGAATAGCCCTGCTTGCCATATGTCAATGGAAAGCGGAAATTCTGAGATTTAAAACAAGGTCCCACTTGTGTATTTCCAGTAGTTGACTGGAGATAGCCTTGAATGCAGGTGTTTTGTGATGTTGCTGCTGTGCTGAAGACAGACCTACCTCGGCGGAGTAAACAAACATTTTCACACAAAATCTTTACAAACTAAGAGAAACAGCGACATCGAAGGCACAAGAACCTATTTTCCGATAAATATATATATTTTGTTTGTGCTTGTGGATCAGATGCCTGAGACAAGCGCTATTCGGGATATGTAGCCCTGGTTGCCACCTTCCTGGCCATTCAAGCCACAGTGAACAGCCCCATCTTGTGCCACATGATCAGGGTGCCTGGGATGAATAATTTGAATGGGGTTTTGTTTCTTTTGTTTTCTTTTGCAGATTTTCAATGAATCAGTTTTTTTTTGGTTGCTTTTAGACCCTTTTGTATATATGGCCATAATTCCTTTATTTTGTATCCAATTTGTTCAAAATGTCTTCAATGTTCACTATATGTTGAAGTTTCATTGTGCATTGTCAGATTTGAGCTGGCCATGCTAAAATATTTTTTACAAATGTCACATGCTTTAACGCACAAAACTAGTAGAGAGCTGACCAGGTGACAATAAACCAAACAACACTGTTAACTATGTGTACAAACGTTAACCCTCCCATTTTCCACTCTCTGTCTACAGGTTCTTCTAGGTTTCTGTGACACCAACCCCAACCCCCCCAGATGAACGTCCAAGGACCACAACACAGGTAAGTAAGCTTCAATTTTTATTGCAATGAATGGCCATAACAATTTACGCAAGAAAATACAATCCCAACTAAAACTATAAATATGACATCTATCTAAAATAGCAATTCTTACTAAAACAATTGGACAATCTAAATACAGGTTCAATTGTGCAAATAGGCAGGGAGGATCCCTGAGCTTCTCGACAATAAGTAATGTTTTTTCTAAAAGTGTCTCTCTTTTTCTGTGTTTTTGTTATCTGTATTGAACAGGGAGAGTTTGAGACTATTTCACTTTTTTTTATGAAAGCCTAGCGTGTGCACATTCATTTCATGTATGACATGTACCTGTAACCTTTATAGTTAAAGTTCTAGCCACAAATCTAACAACAGTAAAACACAGGCAAAAATAGGTGGGACCTAAATGGTTATATGCTCCTAATAAGCTCTTAATTAATGAAAATGAAACCTTCACTTCAGAAAAGGGGCTGCAAAACTCTTTACTAGTGACCAACATCCTCCTAGCAAGCCCTTTATTGGAAACAAAGTCCAACTCTGGGATAGATTGTTATCCATGCATGGTCCACTTTGTTTTGCTGCTTTATTACCAAGGTATTAATCATATACAAGCAGCTAGTGGGACCTAATATGGCCAAGAACAGTCTTCACTTCAGTATAAGGCATGCACATCCTTTATTAATGTCCAGTAACCTGTTAGTAAGGCATGTTTGAGAATAAGCATAAGTACCTAACAAACCCTTATTAGGAGGCTATACATTAAGTATTATGTGCTAATTAGTCACAAATAAGTACATAATAAATGCCTAATGTGCAGTGCTTAAAATCAGGTGTTACCCTAAAGGGTACAGTATGCACTACAATATCTAAGGATATGTAACATCTGAGGGGGTTTATCTTAGCTCATAATTACCATTGTCAAGTATCATTTCATTATGAAACCTCTGACACCCTAGGTTAACCAGAATAGTGGTCCTAAAATCCTATATTAAAAAAGGATGATAGTATCATTCAAAAACACTATAGTTTTATATAGTATACAGCAGTACATATTATAGTATATTATAGGACATTATATTTTATATAGTATTTTATATATATTTTTTATCTTATTTCACCATCCAGAAAGACATGACGTGGATTATCTAACAGTCTAGCACAGGGGTCTCCAACCCTGGTCCTGGAGAGCCCCTATCCAGCAGGTTTTATAGAGTTTGTAGTTTGGTAGTCTTAAACCAGCTCCCAGTGGACATTAGTCCACCATGCAGCATAACACAAATGTCAGTCTGTGCTTGATACGCCTCAATTGGAGGTGGTGTTCAGGTCTCGATCGAGGAGCGCTTTCTTGCAGAGCTCAGCGAGCTAGCCCTCATGGTGCCTGCCTGCCAGTACTGTGTCACTTTAGACAGTGCCATTCATTTACCTTTCACTGGTGCTAATTAAAAAGAAATGTTGCTGAGCAGAAGTGAAGTGCTGATTTCTTGTTAAAACCATCAATTCTACTGTGGTGTGTATACATTTAAAATACTGATTTGTTCTGTTCTTTGCCTTTCCTAAATGCTGAATCACACACAAAAGGATGCAATAAAAAGGAAAGTTCAGTTAAGAAAACTTTTTATTGCATTACTCCTGGGTTGCTTATATACATTTAGGCAGTCAATGAACCACAACCCATCAGGCATTTGAAAGGTCACCTGTACTGGATATGCAGTGGTCTGCTGTAGCTGAAGGCCCCTTGTGGTCCCCAGAGAGGCTTTACGCACAGTCCTTTTTCATACTGACATTTAAAAAAACATATTTCCAGTTTAAATCAATGACCTTTGATTTGCTAGCTCCTTCAAACAACACTTTTCTGTGAGTTAGAATCCTTCCCGGGTTATTTCTGGGGGAGGGCACACAAGGGTAAAAGCCAAACTTTACCTTTTCCCGTGGCAGCTTCGGCTTAGAAGACTATGGGCACAGCAGGCCATGCTTGTGTAAATAGAATCGACAATCTCCAAATAAGAATCAGGGATGATACATCATTGTCAAGGCACTGACATTTTAAAAGTTTTTCACAAAAAGTGAGACCTCAAACCTTTTGCAGGAAGACAGCCGTCAAGGTATTGGCTGAAAGTCTTATCTAAAAGGCAATGCTAACCGACTAAGACAAGAAGCTGAAAATTCATGGCCCATGAAGCCACGTACTATAGGTTTTAATACAGAGTTTTACAAACCATCCTGGTCTCACTAGCAAAACATTACCACAGTGTTGTGACTTTTTTAGCTCAAAGTAGTTGTAGTGATCAAAATAATTCCATAAATCTTACCCCTCGTTCATATAGAGTTCTCAAATGGGGAATTTTGAAAGGTTCTGGTGATATATTTTAGTTTTAAGATACAATATCTGGTGCTACACAATACATCTCTATTTGCAAGCCTTTCTCTTAGGTATTCTGTCACTT
This sequence comes from Acipenser oxyrinchus oxyrinchus, assembly GCA_030684275.1. NCBI lineage: Eukaryota > Metazoa > Chordata > Actinopteri > Acipenseriformes > Acipenseridae > Acipenser > Acipenser oxyrinchus. Next base: position 15,414,483 of record CM060263.1, on the reverse strand, counting down.
CTTTGCTGCGCAATACTTACATCGCACTAACCTGGTTTTCTCTACACTATATATATATATATATATATATATATATATATATATATATATATATATATATATATATATATATATATATATATATATATATTATTTTTTTCTCTCTTCTGTGCTAGCAGCACCATGGAATAGTTTTAAAAATGTTTCCCACTACAGTAACGATGCTTCTTACATGCAGTTGCCATTAATTTCATCGAGTCATATTGGTCAAAGACTTGACATTCATTTTAGATTTTACCAACCAAGATCTAATCATATAAACTGTATTATCCTTTCTACAAAATATAATGATAATGAACTCTTTTGGGCCTAAAAAAGCATGATATGTCTATGCAATCTGCCACCAAAAATTGTTAATTTTAAAATTTGTACAGAAAAACTATAAACGAGTGTATTCAACGGAAAAGATGACACATCCCTTAAAACGATCAAACATATGATGACGCATCCCTTAAAACAGTCAAACATATGATGACACATCCCTTAAAACGATCAAACATATGATGACACATCCCTTAAAACAATCAAACATATATAAAGAGTATGAATAAGAAATAATTGTATAGTATGAATAAGAAATAATTGTATTAGTTGTTTTTTTTTATATATATATAATTTGGAATCAGCAATTATTTTCTCCCTAATTTGAAATGCCCAATTATTTTTATTTCAACTTGGCCCACCGCTGCCACCCCCATGCATCCTCCGAAACGTGTGCCGTCAGCTGTCCGCTTCTTTTCACTCTGCAGGCCCACCATGCAGCCACCTCAGAGCTACAGCGTAGGAGGACAACGCAGCTCTGGGCAACTTACAGGCAGGCCCGCAGGCGCCCGGCCACTCCACAGGGGTCGCTGGTGCATGGTGAGCCGAGGACACCCTGGCCGACCTAATCCCTCCCCCACCCGGGCGGCGCTCGGCCAATAGTGCGCCACCACCTGGGAACTCACGTCCACAGTCAGCAGTGGAATAGCCTGGACTTGAACCGGTGACCTCCAGCCTTTAGGGTGCATCCTGCACTCCACGCGGAGTGCCTTTACCGGATGCACCACTCGGGAGCCCATAATTGTATTAATTCTATGCTGTCAAGCTAAGAGATTAATGTTTGCTAAAACATTTAATCTTGTTTCATTTGCACAGAGACAAATATTCATTTGTAATTAGCAAGTCTAGTGGTGCATTATTGCAGAAAAAAACAAATAATTGGTGAAAAATGTGATTCTTTTATACTTGTCTGAAAAAGCAACATGTCTAGTTAATACTGATGCCCTGCATGTCGGATGAACTGTACTTTAAGATGCTATCTTACTAGAAAGCTAGTGGTCCCTATCAAATTATCTTCAATGGCAGGATTTTAGTCAGCCTTGATCAAATTAAGGGATCGATCGAATTATATCATAAGGAGAAACAGGTAAAGCCATAAGAAACTAAGACAAGCAGACAAAGATTTGGGCCAATGCTATCGTTAGTGTACTGTCTTCTCTAGAAATATTATACCTATTTTATAACAAGAACGTTATTATATGACAGGTGCCTTCGTCTTTCCTTGTTTTAAGGTTCTAGTAGATACCGCACAGACAAGGTTAACTAAAAAGGCAATATCCGATAAAATAGATTTCATTGTGATCAGAAATTGGTAAAACATTGCCTTTATTGTAATGTGTGTCCTGTCTGCTGTTCTTTCCTAGCGCAACATTTCTCCCGACTAATGGGATCTAAGGAAAACATTTAATTGTTTTTTTTGTTTTTTTATGTTACTGCTTTCACTACTCTAAAGTGCTTCAGAATCAACCATGCAGTATATTTGAGCAAACATTCCAAAACATATGAGCAGTTTAATTCAATTCAACAGCAGTTTTGCATATTAAATTGCCTGGACCGTGAGGGGACAAGATTCTAGCTTGCTGAGCTATTATACAACTGGGACTCATTACTTGTTGAATGGTTGTTTTTTAATTGCATACATTTAAGTAACTACATGAATTTCAAATATGAAGGGGTCTGGTATACATTATACAAATGACTGGAAAAAACAGTGTTAATAAGGTCACAGTGTCCTCCGAGGTTAATTAGAATTAGAGATTTTACACTGTTTCATTTTTTTATTCACAGAGGCACAATATGTTAAAGAAAAGCACTTTAGAATACAAAGGCACACTAACAGTTTAGCTTTAGTTGGGCTATAATACATTGAGAGTAAATTGCAGCACTATTGAAAATCAGAGTATATGCACAATCACGCTCCTCAAATTATTCACACACAATGCAGGCACTGTGGATGGGTGTGTTATCATCTTGAAAGTAGCCATCGCTATCAGGATACTAGTGCTGGGTGGGCTTGATTCCCAATAATTCTTAAGTGAACTACTGCATTCGTCCAGGGCAATGTCAAATCCAACCGGGTAGACAGATCCTAATAAATTATATATTACACTGGCACTGTTTACATCAATTGAATAGGGATACATGTTTTTGCATTCAAATAAATCAAATGATGTGGGGTTATAAGTTATAAGTGAAATACAGGTCACACACTCCCTTATTAAGTCCAAATAAAAAGGTACATTGTAGCCTATTTAGAAAGTAAATCTGTGGATAACAAATGCAAGCCCATCTGTATGCTGTCTGAATGACTGATTTCATGTAATGTCTTTTAAACAGGATTCAGTTTTTCTAAGGTCTTCCAAAGAGTTATGTAAATGTTAAGACAGATCAAAGCTGAGATTTGCTTGGGTAATTTAAACATGACTTCTGTGATACTGAGTCTTCTGTTGAATAAAAAAATAATATGATAACACAGATACAGCAGATACATTGAGGTGCCCAACTATTTATTTTTCAACATTTTTAGTTTATCGGATATACATATGCCACAGGTTTACATGCCACAGCTGAAAGCAAACAGTATAGCAAATATTGTGCTACTATATATAAGCTAGATGACTAAGGTATTGATTTAATCAAAAAGATACACTTCAAAATACATTAATTACACATAGTTACACTGTAGTTGCCATGTCTTAATATTTACATGTACTTGTCACAGAATTCTGTGATTGTGAGGATAGGCTCAATACATTACCATGTACAGCTATGGACAAGTGTTTTGCATCGCCCTACAGAATTAACTCATTTTGCATCATAAAGTCGAATGAAACTTGCTGAATAATGTAACGTTTAACACACTGAATGACATACCGCTTTGTAGTTTTATGTATACTTAACAAAAAAGTGACAAAAATTGAAAAATGTGACATTTCGAAATCTATCATGAAATCATTTTGAAGTTTTTTTTAATTATGTCTCAATCATAAAATTCTAGGTGATGCAAAACTTCTGGCCACAGCTGTTGATGTACTTAACACAGAATTCTGTGATTGAGGATGGGCTCTATACATTACCATGTATTGCGAATAGGAAGAGGGACAAGATTATTTTTTTTAATTATTATTACTACGTTTTATGAATGCTGTCTTGTATTACCAGATAACAGAAACACAATATTTTCTTGGCGTCAATGTTTTTTTTTTTTTTTTTTTTTTTCCTGAAACATCAACACTACTGGTATAATAGTGAAGACTGGTTTTGCACTGATTTCCTAGAATCATTGAAGAGTCAAGTAGGTATCTCAGGGGAGACAAAGCACAGCCACATGAACTGTTATAGATCTTCAGTGCTTCTTTGCTTTCTAAGAAGCCCAGTGCAGTGCATTTCATTGCAGGTAGGATTGACTCAATTAATATAAGCTTTAATTTTTTAATTTGATAGCAGGGACTTGGAATAAATCATGTGTTTCAAATATGTTTTGAAATAAGACTTTAGTTTACGCCTTTAATGGATCTTTAAACTAAAATTGCAATTCAGACAGACTGGCTGACCGGCGAGCTGGAGTGAACGGGAGAACTCAGCCTGTACTTTTCCATCCAGCGAGGTTACCCGCAGTCAGGCTTTGTAGTAGGTAAAATCCCGTTCAATATGAAATGACTGATGACACCACTCGTATAACAGTTACAAGAAGCTTTAATACGATGCGTGCAAGGGAAGAGCAGCAATGGTTACAGGAACACACTCTCTCTTAATGATTGACAAGGTAGCACGATATTTATACTCGATTAGCATAGCAACAAATCAGCAAATTAACACGTCATGATTATAGAACTTTCTAGAACTTACTCAAAGATGAAGACTCCCTTATAAGGGGTTGTTTTTAACTAAACAGCTTTACCTTAAACTAGACATAACAGCACCCTAACTATCTTTTGAGAAATACATCGCAAGCAGTTCTCACCAAAATGTGCTGAATGTGCTGTGCTCAGAACACAACAAGATAACACATAATGCTCACCCAGTGCTCACAACACCACACAGTCATTCTGAAGGACACATAATCAGTTTTTAAACACCACGCATATTTTCTGCCTCTTCAGTCCCTCCTTTGGACCTTCGAACAAACAGGGCCGAGATGGTCCAAATGCCAAGACAGAGGTTACTAGCACATGTGTTTACACAGTCACCTCGTCAAGAGGGAGTGACTTGTAACGGGTTGTCAGTCCCATTAAGTGGACGCGAGAACAGATGGATTCAGTTCTCAGTCCCTGGAGAAGACGTCCTTGCTTCTTCAACACACATTTCAAATAACATAGTAAAAATACAAAAATCAATAATGTAAGCACAGATAATATTGAGGACGCATGTCCTGACATATTCCACTAATCAGCCCAGTCCACACCAGATATTAATAGGAGGGGTTGGGTGCATGCTCAAGTGGCCCACTGTCACCAGCCCACGTGGGTCAAAACACACGGAAGGGGGCATTGGGCATACCTGCCCGCTACCGCCCATTATCATACTTGTCACTGAGGTTGTGACACACCATGTTCCATTCTGCATCTGTGCTCCGTGCTCGTACCCCAGCTTCGGGTGCACCGTGGCGTCCAACATCTGTGCTGACAGGTTTGTGCTACCGGCATGGTCGCATAATATGGCATCCCCAAATTCAATACATTCAGCTGACCTTAGATACAGTGTGGCATTATTGGCAATCCGGCCCACCCAGGTAATTTGCGGGACAATAACCCGCGCTCACTATCCCGATGCTACTTACTCTCATCCCAGTGTTGCGCTGGTTCTGACTGACGGTGTACTGACTACTAAAATAAAACATATATCATTATTGCAACGTTCCGTCCTAACAACCATATTGCCTCGAAATTGGCGCCGTACAGGGTACCCCGTTCGTGCCAATTTCTGTATCACCTCCAGTTTCCATGCACCCCCTAACATCTCATTATGCAAATCTCTAATAGCTATTATAATATCCCTGGTTAGTGCTGCTGACATTCTATAACATCACTCTTCCCTCGTTGTTAGATTTAAATCTGCAGATATAGCGTGTATTACAACACGTAACACATTAACAGTAATAGAACAGTTTCCCCTGTCATCTGCTCTGCCATAGCCAGCTTTTGAATGGCATCTCCTGTCTTCAAAAACTGCCCATGGTTCTCCCGTTGTTGTTCAATACTATTTGCAGAGTTCAAACCTGAATTCACAGCCCCAAACCACCCCACTATGTCATCAATGAACTCCCTCTTCTGTCTACGACCGGCATTACGCTGATAATTTTTTATCTCCTGTCTCATGGTTCTATTCAAAATTTCAACTAAGGGGTTAAATTCCCCACATCTGTCAGCGTACTGTTTTACTACGCTGCTAATACTTACCCTAACTAATGTTTGAAGCCAGTTTATCCCAGTAAACAGAGGTTTCGCCTTGCCCACCGGCACCAACCCGCCTGGTGGAGAGGGGAATAAGGGAGGACATCGAGTAGTGTGGAACTGTAGCTTCATACCCTCTATGTACCCATGTGTTTCCCACGCATGACTGCATTCAATAATTATCCTTCTGTGTGTGATGTTCGCACATTCCCACCCACTGGTGTTCCCCATATTACATCCCCAACGCCCCACAGTTAAGTTATACACATGTTGTGGTAATTGGTCTGTCAGTGTATCCCAGTTTTTTTGATACCAATTATTACATTGCACACCATCAATACCCCCCCCGATCGATTACATATAGCATGATATATGACATTATCCACTCTCTCCTCGCAAGTGGGGCACTGTTCATATTGGGCTGCTCTCATAGTGGTGTTTCTCCCCAGTAAGCAAGTAGGCTGCCATGTTCCTTCTATGTCACCCTCAAAAGGTAGTGGCCTCTGCCTCCAATCATCTCCATCACTCTGCCTAAGGCGCCACGTGCAATTATTCCATGGAATTTTAGAGAGCTCCTTCACTGCGCAGGGTTGATTCCAGATCCAGGGGTGTTGCAGCGGATCCGGTTGTGGAACGACATGATACCTGCAACACAAATCATGTTAATTATCACCTTCCTCTCCACCTGCAAGAGAAGATGGGACATTAGTTTCAGGGTATTGTGTTTCAGCGAACTCGGAACCTGAAGTGTCAACTCGAGTATAGCGTTTGGTTTGCGACCAGTGAACCCACTTTACTCCGTGTGGGAGCTTCACTGCCACACTAGTGTGTGTTGCCATCAGCACTACGTAGGGGCCATGCCAGCGCGCCTGCATCCCCCTGGCTTTAGGCAGTGTCATTATCATTATTTCGTCCCCCGGCCCTGGTCTGGAGGTGTCGTACCCCTCCTTCTGTCAATTCTGTTCGTCGGTGATCACTTGCTGGTTTTGCGCTTGCGCATACAGTACCTTCAAATGTTTAGACATACCAATGACATAATCCTGTAATTTAGAATTTGCCAGCAACAAGTCCGAATCCCGCCCAGTCCAAATGTCAGTCGGAAGTCTCATATGTCTCCCAGTCATGAGCTCATATGGTGTTAGTCCTGTCGCGCGAGAGGGGGTTGCCCGAATGCGCAACAGCACTACTGGCAACTGTGTCACCCACCCAGCCCCCCTCTCAGTTATCATTTTCCCCAGAGCTTCCTTGATTGTTCGGTTCATTCTCTCCACTACCCCAGAAGACTGTGGGTGATAAGGGATGTGAAACTGCTGTTACACCCCCATCAACGCACACACTTCCTTCATGATTTTCCCAGTAAAATGTGTCCCCTGTCTGAATCAATTTCCAGCGAGGTTCCCCACAGCAGAATCAGCTTCTCCACCAACGCTCGTGCCACAGCCGTGGCTGTGTTAGTTGTACAAGGGTACGCCTCTACCCATTTACTGAACTTGTCAACAACCACCAAGCAATACCCTCTAGAGGGTGCCAATGGCCCTATGAAATCAACTTGCACCTTTTGCCACGGTTCTACAGCTGGAATATCATGGCCCATTCTAGTCTTAATTGATTTCCCCACATTGTGTTGCACACATATCAGGCACTGCTGACAATACTTAGCCACATCTCTGCCCATCCCTTTCCACCACCAGTCTCTCCTTACCAGGGCCAACGTTGCGTTCCACCCCGGATGACTCAGGGAATGGGCAGCCGTCATTATTGGTCGCCTTAGACCCTCAGGGGCCACCACCGCCCCATTATGTCGCCAAATACCATCTTCTCCTACAACACACTCCTGCTTTTCCAGCAGATCCACACCCTGCTGTGTATTAAACACTGCTTGAGCCTCCCTCACATCTACGTCCGGTATTATTTCATTAGCAGCCACTTTTTTGGTGCCGCTAACAGGGAGTAATGCAACTTCCTTAGCCAGTCTGTCTGCTTCTTCATTACCCACAGATAACGAATCAGCCCCCCCTGCGTGAGCTTTCACTTTCACCACCACTAGGGGGCATTCACAATCCACTACCAACTACCAAATGGCTTGAATCAGCTGTACATGCTTCACATTTTCCCCAGCGGATGTCAGAAAACCTCTGCGGGCCCATGACCCCATGTAGTCATGCACTATCCCGAATGCATACAGGCTATCGGTGTACACAGTCAATGGTTGCTCTGGTTCCCACATTAGAGCTTCTTTTAAGGCCACCAATTCGGCTACCTGAGCCGAGTCTCCACCTGGCAAGCTCCCTTGCCTCGATTGCTGTTGCTGCATATTATAAACAGCCCAGCCTGTGTTAGCTCGTCCATCAACATAAAACCTCGACCCATCCACAAATAAATGAGCTCCCCCCTCAAGGGGCTCCTCCCTCACTACACCAGGTATTTGCTCCTCCTTACACTCGCACACATGTGGTTCTCCAGTATGAGTTCCTGCCGTGTAGTCGGAAAGGTTAATGACCGTGTCCCTAACCACAGTTATGTTGTCTCATGCTGTTAGCCGGATTTTCCATTTTGCCAAGCGGTGGCTTGACACGCCCTTCACTCTTCCCCGTATAATTACTTCCAAGGGCGTATGGGCAGTGTGCAATACTATGGCCCCGAACCCCACCACGGGCTCAGCGCCCAGCATGCACACTCCACTGCTGAGAGACAGGGATCTAACCCCCGCTCTACCGAACCTTTAATACTTGCATAGTACCCTACCGGCCGTAACCGGTCCCCATGCGTCTGACACAACACTGCATTGTAATGTGAACCAGCGTCGCTACAATACAAATGAAATGCCTTACACGGATCGGGCAGCCCTAACCCTGGTGCTGCGCCGAGTTCTGCTTTGATACAGTTAAATGCCTGCTGCTCAGCATTCCACTCCAGCTTGCTCTGCGGTCTATCTTCACTTGCTCCTGCAGAGGCTTCACTATACTGCCATATTATACGGCTTAATGGCATTCACTCGGGCTGTTTGCTTGACCCCTTGATGCAGCATTTTAGGCACCCCACTACTACCACATCTAAACTCACCCCGTCGGCAATCAATAATAGCCCCTATCTCCTGCAACACATCATTACCCAGTATCGTACCTTCAGCGGTTTTGCATACATAAAATTGCGCTACAATGTACATGCAACCTAAATCTACTTCAACAGCTTGCAATTTATATGCCTTGATTACACAACCACCTACCCCTTCTATTAGAATATGCTCAGAGGTAGTTGGCAAAGGAAGGTCAGTAGTGGAGACAGTCACTCCGGTATCTATCAACATGTCGCACAACCGGCCCCCTAATTGTGCTTGTAAATACCATCGACCCTCCCTCAGCTGCACCCTTCCTGCAGTCATGGGGGTCGAACATCCCTATTCTGTTTTCATCTGTCTCATCATCGATATCACTTGTTCCATAGTGAATACTGGACCAGAAGTCCCTTGCGCCTCAGGAGGCACTGGGGGTGCCGAGGGGACCTCACCATACTGCCCCCGAATGGGCCATTGGACCTCTCTACCCCCTCCTCTACTGAAACATTCGCTACCTGTGTGTCCACAATTCAAACATCTGGGCTTGCTCAAACACTCAGCCCTCCGATGCCCTGACTTGCCGCACTGATGACAAATACCGGAGAACTTACCCACTGCACTCACACTCACCTTCTTCACATCCCCTTTTCCTTCTTTATTTTCCTTCCTCCGATTTTCAACCATTCCTCCCCAGGCCATCACAGCATCATATGTATTCCCGGGATAAACTCCCAGTTCAATCGACTTCTGCAAATGTGGCCAGAGACCACTTATTAACACCTGCACAAACAACTGATCCTGCTCTTTGGGATCCTCTGACCCCGAATAATCTCTGTACGCTTCCCATTTCCTTACACCATACTCCTGCACCAGTTCCCCTTCTCTCTGCTTCACTCCCATTATTATGGGCCAATCGATCCGCGCACCCCTGGTGGGGATCTCCACAGCCGCTTTTAGGTGCGCTAATTTGTCAGCCACAGCGTCATTAGCAAGGTACCCACCAGTCCTAATGGCCGGGGGCATCTTAGCTAATATTCCAGCATCGCATGCAGCCATAGTCAAAGTCCACACATCAGTTTCAGTTAGACCATGGGAAAGAACCTACTGCTCAATCTTTGCCCAATAATCCTTAGTAGCACATTTTTGTTTAATCTTTGGCAAGCATGCCCCTAATGATTGCTTCTCAAGCAGCGTCAAAGGGTGTATTACTTTCTCTTCCTCTCCATCATGATTTCGCCTAACCCTGAATGGTGCCAGGTGAGCACGTGGCACGTCCCTGCCTCCCTGTACTCGCTTCACTTTGGACCGTGTGTCTGGACCGGAGCCCCTGACAGGGTAATCCCCGTCCTGACCCAGCCCCTGCATCACCCTCCGATCCACTCCCAGTTATTACATCTTCACCTCCCATCGCTAGCCCCTCAGGCTCCTCATCTCCATAAAAGTCCCAATCATCCTCTCGATACATAGCAGCTTCCCGCTCCAGTCCATCCCAATCTATATCACCACCATTACTCTGCAATACACCACCTTTACCCAATCCTGTGACTGCACACACCTTCCTTGTTACCTTTTTTGCTTTCGTTATGGAACACTGCACAAATGTCAATTGCTCCTTCAGCAAAGCAATCTCCTGCTGACACACCTTATCCAAAGCCGTAGTCAGTGCTCCCTGCACCTGGGGCAGCACACTACCCATAATTACAACCCCTTTTTCAGTACGATATTTGTCCTGCTTACTCCACCATTCTCGGTGCTCTACTGGGGTCCACAAAAGGTCCCAGCCTTCATCCTACATGGACTTCTGCCATTTACTATGTTTAGCCAATACATAATCAATAACTTCAGTCATGTTTATTTACTGTACTTCGGTGCCACACCCGGTTTCTACAGTAACACCTCTCATTCGGGTACTCCCCGAATGAAACTTTTATTTTATTTGCAGTCCTCCTGCAACTTGGTCTTCACAGTGCCACTTTGCTACTGCCTGACCTTCCTCGTCGGTGCAGCTGCTCACCCCGAGTGCACAACAACAACAATGACAATTGCAGTACTCCTGCAAAAGCCTCGACAATTGCAGTACTCCTGCAAAAGCCCTCCCGGTCGCTTAGCCCTATTATTGATAGCTACAACGCGGCACCTTCGGTCCTCCCGAGGAAAATTGTACGTACTTCCACAACAACAACACCTCAAGACTCCTGCTCCCGAGTGCCCATCAGTCATTACGCGTTTAGCCTATTCCTTGTTCTTTTATTACACCTTATGCAGTTTTATCAGTCAAGTCTGCTAGCGACTTAACCACTAAATATGGAAGGTGGTTTCCATTAAAATACTCACCCTCCCTGGCAGGCCAGTACCAGACAAGAAAGAATATACACTGCGGTGTATCCCATCCTCGTCGCCAAATTATGTAGTAGGTAAAATCCCGTTCAATATGAAATGACTGATGACATCACTCGTATAACAGTTACAAGAAGCTTTAATATGATGCGCGCAAGGGAAGAACAGCAATGGTTACAGGAACACACTCTCTCTTAATGATTGACAAGGAAGCACGATATTTATACTCGATTAGCATAGCAACAAATCAGCAAATTAACATGTCATGATTATAGAACTTTCTAGAACTTTCTCAAAGATGAAGACTCCCTTATAATGGGTTGTTTTTAACTAAACAGCTTTACCTTAAACTAGACATAACAGCGCCCTAACTATCTTTTGAGAAATACATCGCAAGCAGTTCTCACCAAAATGTGCTGAATGTGCTGTGCTCAGAACACAAGATAACACATAATGCTCACCCAGTGCTCACAACACCACACAGTCATTCTGAAGGACACATAATCAGTTTTTAAACACCACACATATTTTCTGCCTCTTCAGCTTCATCTAGAGTGTTCCGATCCCCAGACTGAGGCTGCATCCCAAACCATTCCCTTGCATCCTACACCCTCGACAAGTGTACACTTCGCGTGACGTTTTACTGAAGCCAGAGAGTGTGCACTTGGGTGAGCGAGGGAGTAGGGTGTAGGGTGGAACTAAAAGCATTAAATGGGACACACTTCAGCATCATCATTCAGCGCCTTTACCTTACGCAATCTTTTGTTGTCAGATTGTAGTTTGGCTGTAGCATTTGCACTATTCCTGTTCAAAAGAACTGTGGCAAGGATTTCGGCAAGTAGGAGACGTCTTCACCGCGCTATTGCCCTACTGAGCGAACAAGAGGTATTTAGAACATTTTACATGTATATGGTTATGTGACAGGTTGGCTGAGTCGGTGATGTCAGGTCAGAAGCAGGAACTAAAAACTGACACCAAATACTGCAGATTCAAAAAGAAAGACGTGGCGTGCGCCGTTTTATGAAAATAATACAAAAATAAATAAAATATTTAAACACAAAAATACTTGCTCACAGAGTGAAAATAAAACAGGTAAACAAAACAAAATCACGAACACAAAGTATAACAATACCGGTCAGGCTGGGCAGTAGCCTTCACTGATCCTGTATTTCATTTTTAGTTTCGTTTTTCTCTCGCTCCTCTCGCTCCTAACACACACCCCCACCAGAGCGCAGAGAGCTGCAGGCTTATATGCAGGTGACCATCTCCCGATTAGCAACAATTACACCACTAATTAAACTCGGGAGATGGTCACCTTCTGCACAAGGTTTTCAAATTATTCCTGGCAGAGGACGAGCACCAATCTCGCCTCTGCCAGAACACATTTTAAAAATAAACAAAAACAATAACAAACACGGCGCATGGCTCTCATCGTCATATATAAATAAATCATAACGATAATAAAAATACAACAAAAGAATAAACTGCACAGGAGTGGAGGGGGAGACCCCGTTCTAAAAATAAACACAATCCTTGCCCTGTTACAGGTTATTTTTAAACTTTCAGATTATTTGAAAAACTTTGATATTGGTTAACAAAATGCAAACTTTGCCACATCTTACGAACATGTACTTAATAATGTAGCCTAATGTTTACGTTTTTTTAAATAATATTTTAAATAATAAGATATCTATAAGTATTTTACCTTAAATCCAGTAGGTAATATATTTTGCTTTATATTCAGTATCACTGCAAAATGGCTAAAGGTTCTACACTAATTTATTAATCACTGCAAAAACATATAATGGAAATGATAAAAGTGTGCAGGCTACATAACAGTTTCAAATGTCACTCCCAGCCCAGCTTCGCAGTGTTTCTTTTCCCCGTGAAGAGGGCATTGTTTGCCCCACACAGCTGGATCAGTTTTAGGGTCTCTTCCTCTGTCCCTGTATTTCGTAAAAAAAAAATAATAATAATAATTTTGAAATATATTGCTATCTACAATTTCCTAGCTAACTACATTTACATTACATTTATGTGCAGCCGCGTCTGACATATTTGAAAATTGTTCCCACTTGTCTCCGCCTTTAACGCAAAGAGTTCTGGGACTTCAGCACAAAAACACTTCCGCAGAAGTCAACTGTTTTGTACACTCAGTCGAAGGCTGCAGTGAAGGGCACATAAAGCTCCCTTCACTCGTTCCCTAAGGAATTGGGACAATCCTTAAGATGGCGAACATAGTACTGCCCCTCAATGAAAGGTAACGAGTGAGTAAGTGTGCTGTTTGGGACGCAGCCTGAGGCACCAGGGGCCGGTTGTACTAAATGGAGCCTATCCTCGATCCAGGTTCCGATCTTGATCCTATGACATACTCGGTTGCACTAAAAGGATCACAGCTGATCTTGAGCTCAGTTTCGGCTCAAAATCAATTGCTTCAGACCAACATCAGAGTGGGATCAGAGCTTCACTGAACATTTTATAAATGGAGAAATTAAATGTTTTTGTTTTGAACAAAGGAATAAACAAAATAATGTAATTCCTCCATTTAAAACTCAGCTCTGATCCCAATCTGATCCTGCTCTACGGTTGATGGTTGCGAATTAAATGGTCCAGTGGTTAAAAACAAGGGCTTGTAACCAGGAGGTCCCCGGTTCAAATCCCACCTCAGCCACTGACTCATTGTGTGACCCTGAGCAAGTCACTTAACCTCCTTGTGCTCCGTCTTTCGGGTGAGACGTAATTGTAAGTGACTCTGCAGCTGATGCATAGTTCACACACCTTAGTCTCTATAAGTCTCCTTGGATAAAGGCGTCTGCTAAATAAACAAATAATAACACCATCATAATACGTAAAGGAAACTCTTTTTACAATTGCTAAAGTAATTTTTAAATAAGCACACTGTATGTAGATAATTGATCGACATAACAGTAACTTATGTAATTTTAAATTAAATGTACTTGATATTCTGACATTCAGAATCTTTAAACGCTGCTCCACAAATATTCGCTTCTCATTGGTCAGTTTTCCTAGTTACGGCATGCGCAGCACCAGAATTGGATAAAAAAATCAGATCAGTGGAGCCTCCTCATGATCCGTTTAGTACAACGCATTCTCAAGATCCGGCTCCAGTGAGCCCGGATCCAATCCTTTTTTTTGATTTCGTTAGTACAACTGGCCCCTGGGCTGGGGGATTTCCATACAGCTGTCATTCTGGAACCTTCCAGCAGGGTGAGGTGTCACGTTCTGGATTGGCTGGGAGGGGCGCCACCTACCTCCAGCTTTCTTATAAAAGGAGCTGAGAGCTGGATCCCAGGGTCGGACTGAGAGAGAGAGAGAGAGAGAGAGAGAGAGAGAGAGAGAGAGAGACGAGAACGAACGAGCTAAAGAGAAGAGAAAGCCGACTTGTAGATGCGTGAGCTGTGGCTGACAATAGCTTTGTAAAAGCGATTATTAAGGCTAAAACAAATAAAAAGTTTAGCCTTGAAACCTTGTCTTGCATCCTTCTTGACATCGCTACATTGGTGTTAGAAGTGGACGCAGGTACCCCGACACGCACTCGTCGGACTGTAGCCTGATGAGCAAGTCCGGGGCAGTCTTGAGGCTGGTGTGCACAGGGGAAGGCAGCAGCAGGGCTGGTAGGTGGCATAAGCCCGATATACATTCCTTCCAAAGGAGCCGGCTCTTTTGTACAGCGGTGTCAGCGCTATGCTTTAGTGAGAGAGGTCCCGGGTTCGCACCCACCCTCCGCCTGTGTGTGGATTGCCTTGCCCTGTGTGATGCGCCTGCCTGCGTTAACCGAGATCGCTACAATACTAAAGAAGAAATAATAAGATTCAAATGAAAAAATAACAATTTAGATTCCGTTTCTTTACAGTGTTACACGTTTAAAATGTTTTACTTTGGTCATTTTTCTTAGGAAGTGCTAATAGTGGGCCGCAGTGCCTTATGCAGCTGAACAGGTGGGCCTCAGGTAAAAGAGTTTGAGAACCCCTGGTCTACCTGTGTGACAGTTACCTCCATAACCTGCTCTCCATTTTGCAGGCTGCAGATAAAAACTCACTGAATTTAAAATGAGTCGAGTTCGATTTTTTTGTTGTTAACAGACAAAACTTCAATGCTTGGCTTGTATTGTTCTTTCCTCAGTCTGCAGGCTTATTCAAGATGTAATTTGTTTGGCTTTTTTTATTTCATTGGTATGATATATTACTTTGTGGAGTTACAAGACTTTAATGCAGTTTCCACACACATGTGTAGGATAATTACATTCTTTTCAGTGCTGTGTACCCTGTAGCACTGCTAGGCGGAGAAGGTGATATGTATCTGACTGCTACAGATAACATTAAACCACAGCCTCTCTGTTTGACTGTCAGACAGACTTTATATCAACCAAAAACAAGTTTAAATCATTTTTCTTATTAAATACATTTTTTCCTCACAATGGTGGCTGATAAAATATTCTCCCATTGGCTTCTTTTGGATTAATTGAACAGTGTAGAAGAGGAAAACTGCCAAAAAGGAGTACATTTAGTTGAACATTTAAAAGTTAATTTGATAAAAATGAGGATAGATCATGTATATTTGAATGACTTAGATTGCCTTTATAAGTGCTGTTTATAGGGCTTCAACACAGAATTGTGTACACCATGCACCACCTAGTGGCAATACAAATGCATACAGTATATAAAGGAAACATAAATTACAGTATAGTGACTTTAACTTCCCTGGCTTATGCAATATGAGAATTACATTTTTTTTTTAATCACATTTGTTTTCAATGTCTCTCTGTTGATCATGTGACTGAAAACGATCAAGATTAATTGCTACAAAAATAATAACATTAAAAAGTCAATTATGCTTATACAACAATGTGTGTCTTTCATATAAAAAAAATGTACAAAAATGGTCATTAAGATTAGGTAAAATTTAGTGGTATTATTATGTTAGGTATATGTCCTTTAAGAGATATTTTAAGCAGTCCAGAACTTCAGGTCTGTACGTATCATTCATGCAGTAATTACCCTTTGCTTCAGCTGAAAGTTTACTATCTCTGCATGTTAGCAAACTGAGTTCAGGCTTAACCTCAGGTGCCTATACTACAGGGTTTTTATACTTAACCTGTGGTGAAATCATTCTTTAACACTAGAAGCCCGGCTGCGGTCATTTTGGCGGTTTTTGGTTTTAAAATGTCATTTTCTCCAGTCGTGCAACACATATGGGGTTGTGCGTTTGTGTACCTTTCTGTCCTTATGTATTAAATATTCTCACAAAGCATGAAACGCGGGAGTGCAGAAATAAAGGAGATATATTACATTATACCTAAAAGCCCCCGGAGCAGCCACATTGACGGCCACACAGAAAACAATTGTATTTTCATTATACAGAACGGTATTCTACTTTATTATTTTTATTTACCAGTCTGCAATGTGCTTAGCAGTAATTAGATTAGTCTCTACCTTCTGCCTGAGTGAATGACTGACAGTCTATTGTTTTTCAATCAGCCTTTTGAAAGGCTGGCGCCTGCTTGCCAGCTGTGCTGCTTTGGTCAGTCAATTAGCATCGGGACTAGTGAAAATAGATACCAGAGACTGTGAAGTTTTACAACGTAACAAAATATGAAATTGATGTTTGGATCAGATGGCATGGAAGTATTCCATGAAAGCTGAATCCCGATGGTGGCCTATTCAGGTGTTTTACAATGTATTGGACCTAGCAGCCATCAACTCCTGGGTACTTTATAAAGAATGCATGGAGAAGAATTTACCAAGGAGAGAATATATTTTACAGTTAGCACAGGAACTTCGCAAGAAGCATTTGGAACAGAGAAAAACTGCCAAGCGTGTACCTACAGCTGAAGCTGGCAACCCTGCTGAGAGCCGCAAGAGATGCCAATGCCAGGTTGGCAAGTGCAATAAAAACTTCTAACAGCTGTGCCCTGTGCAGAAAGATGGCATGGAGAAGCGCATTATCTGTGTTGATTGTGAACAGCCTTAGACTCAAGGTAAAGGGGCAGCAGTGCGGAGTAGTGGTTAGGGCTCTGGATGCTTGACTGGAGGGTCATGGGTTCAATCCCAGGTGGGGGGCACTGCTGCTGTACCCTTGAGCAAGGTACTTTACCTAGATTGCTCCAGTAAAAACCCAACTGTATAAATGGGTAATTGTATGTAAAAATAATGTGATATCTTGTAACAATTGTAAGTCACCCTGGATAAGGGTGTCTGCTAAGAAATAAATAATAATAAAGGAATACCAGTTTGTGGGAAAAAAGAAAAAGAAATTTGACTTTTCTATAACTTGTTGTGCAGGTTCTAGAGGCACATCATGCCACGAACAAAAGAAATTCCTGAAAACCTCTGGAAAAAAGTTGTTGATGCCTATCAGTCTGGAAAGGGTTACAAAGCCATTTCTAAGGCTCTGGGGCTCCACCGAACCACAGTCAGAGACATATTGTCCAAATGGAGAAAGTTTGGGACAGTAGTGAATCTTCCCAGGAGTGGCCGTCCTGCCAAAATCTCTCCAAGAGCAAGGCGTAAAATCGTCCAGGAAGTCACAAAGAACCCTAGAACAACATCCAGGGATCTGCAGGCCCCTCTCGCCTCGGCTAAGGTCAGTGTTCATGATTCCACCATCAGAAAGACACTGGGCAAAAATGGGATTCATGGCAGAGTAGCAAGGCAGAAACCATTGCTCACTAAGAAGAACATGAATGCTCATCTCAAGTTTGCCAAAAAAGCACCTGGATGATCCTCAAGAGTTCTGGAACAATGTTCTATGGACAGATGAGTCAAAAGTGGAACTTTTTGGCCGACATGGGCCCCGTTATGTCTGGCGAAAACCAAACACTGCATTCCACAGTAAGAACCTCATACCAACGGTCAAGCATGGTGGTGGTAGTGTCATGGTTTGGAGATGCTTTGCTGCATCAGGGCCTGGACGACTTGCCATCATTGAAGGAACCATGAATTCTGCTCTGTGTCAGAGAATTCTACAGGAGAATGTCAGGCCATCCGTCCGTGAGCTGAAGCTGAAGCGCAGCTGGGTCATGCAGCAAGACAATGATCCAAAACACACAAGCAAGACTATTATTATTATTATTATTATTATTATTATTATTATTATTATTTGTTTATTTAGCAGACGCCTTTATCCAAGGTGACTTACAGAAACTAGGGTGTGTGAACTATGCATCAGCTGCAGAGACACTTACAACTACGTCTCACCCGAAAGACAGAGCACAAGGAGGTTAAGTGACTTGCTCAGGGTCACACAATGAGTCAGTGGCTGAGGTGGGATTTGAACCAGGGACCTCCTGGTTACAAGCCCTTTTCTTTAACCACTGGACCACACAGCCTCCTACGTCAGAGTCTACATCAGAATGGTTGAAGAACAAGAAATTTAAAGTTTTGTAATGGCCTAGTCAAACTCCAGACCTAAACCCCATTGAGATGTTGTGGCTGGACCTGAAACGAGCAGTTCATGCTCGAAAACCCACAAATGTTGAAGTAGTTCTGCATGGAGGAGTGGGCCAAAATTCCTCCATGGCACTGTGAGAGACTAATCAATAACTACAGGAAGCATTTGGTTGCAGTTATTGCTGCTAAAGGTGGTGTAACCAGTTATTGAGTCTAAGGGGGCGATTACTTTTTCACACAGGGGCATTGGGTGTCGCATAACTTTCTTTAATAAATAAATAAAATATATATCAAATTTTTGTGTTATTTGTTCACTCAGGGTCCCTTTTATCTAATATTAGGTTTTGATTGAAGATCTGATAACATTCAGTGTCAAAAATATGCAAAAATGCAGAATATATATATATATATATATATATATATATATATATATATATATATATATATATATATATATATATATATATATGCTTCGCTTTTTCAGATATTATGTAGCGTACTCAATAAAAAAAAATTAAAAACTATTACATCCGACTGTGCCTCCGTTCATTATACTATTTACAGTGTTTTGAATACAGCCGTCAGAAAAACTGCTGCAAGGCTTCTAGGTATGAGTGTATCTCCGGTCCTTCTAGTGTCAATGTGTGTTTCTTTTGTTACTGTTTTCCAGTATAGCTTGGTAACCTCTCTGTATTCACAATTCATTTTGTAACTGTTCTCCACAATTCATGCTTTTGACACACACACACACCTTGCTAATAAGATATATCACTACAACATCCACACCCAGATAAGGAATGCTCCTATCAGTAACTTTTCACCAGTTTGTCTTTACATTGAGTTTTCGGAAATACACAGACAAATCATAGCAATGTATAAAATAGAAAGATATTACAAAAACAGTGTATTCAACCAATAAAGAGCAAAGTTAGAAAGTCAGCCCTCATTGTCTGTGCTGAGACTCCAGTAGGATTCCTCACATGGGGATCGACCCTGGCTGCCAGGACTGAGAGGAAATACAGTGGTAGAAAGTTCATAAAAAACTCCTTTAACAGGAGTTGGATCTTGACAGGTAATGTGCGCCTTTCTTTAATGCTGTAGGATGGCTCAAAGATATGGTTGTGTAAAAAAGAAAATAAATCTCCCTGCTGCACTAGGCCTCCCATTTGTTCATCCTGCAGTGTGCTTATATTAACTTCTTAAGACTAATTCACATGCTGCCACTAAACTATATTTAACAATGGGGAGGGGGATATGGAGTTGCTGTTGCTGAAGACAATTCAGCCATGCAAATGGCAATCAGAAAACTTTTGACAATCTTAAAGAAAAATGTCAACACCACAACTTTTGAGAAGATTTTATTAGGTTTTAATCTGCAGGCGTTTAAAATCATTGAGAATATATTTACACCATCAAGTTTGGAGCGGTACAGTACGATGTCAATATAGTGTACGAACACCATGGGAAACCAGGACGACTTTTCTACAATGTCTGTGTGGAGTTTAAATGGTTCTGGAGAAGCATTACTGCCTCTAATTCCTTCAGCAAGGTTGTATAGGGGATGAAGATATACATTATTGTCATCAGTAATTTATGCAAAATGGATTAACAGAAACCTACTATCTGATCTCTGTCAAAGACTATCAGATCTGCTGTGCAGCCCATCGTGACCTGCAACATGAAGATGCATCATTTGTATATTACAGAATACATGTCGGGTTGTTATTTGCATGAAAGCATACTAGTCACGAAAGGGACAGGCCATTTACACTAAAGTGTTTGCTATGTATTGCATATGTAACTACTGCTACACTATTGTATTGTTTGTAATACAGTATACAGTATAGGAAGTACATGCACCAAGTACGGTAATTGCTTTATTATAATGCACACTTCTGCATAATGGTCACTCCATGAGTGAGCAGTTTCATTTTGTATCCTTTATATACCATGCGCCCCTTGTATAATGCTCACTCCTTGTAAAATGTGCTCCTCTCCACTGAGGGGTAAAGCAAAGAATTATACTTAGTAAGCGCAATCATACTTTTAACTGTGTTTAAATAACTGCAGTAATTCAATTAGATGTATATTTATTTTTATGAAGCATCAATTCAGGAAACCTTCCATTCACACTCATATTGGTTATATATAACTATTTAATAGTGCTAAATTTAGAAATACTAAAACAAAATGTATAATGTCAACGACAAATGTTTCAAGTAAAAGTGTTTTTCTATGTTTCATATGAAGACATTAAGAATAGTTTTAGTGGAAATTAAATCCCGGTAACTCAATTTTTTTGGTATTTTTGAAAATTGTTGATATTTTAAAAAGATATACTTATTCTTCTTGAATTGATGTTGATGTAAAATAAGAATTACTGTTTACTTCATTGCAATAAAAAATGTAATCATAGGCTTGTTCATTAATAATTGCATTTAATATTCAATAGTCTACATTATATAGCGAGAACCCTGTACTTCATCAAATTACATGTACCTTGCACCTTTTTAAAAATAACCATCTTTTATGCCTCTGCAGGACCGCACCTAATTCAAAACATTTCCCATAGCAACATATTTAAGACCTTCGAAAGGAAAGGTACTTGATGTATTTCTGATTGCTTTTAGAAACCGACAGCCCAACTTCCTGTCCGATGGAGAGAAGAGGAGAGTGAGGACAGTGTTTGGAAATGTAATAATTTAATTGTTTACCAGATTAAACATATTATTAATTGCCCATAGTGGGAACGAAGGCTTGACTTACAATACACCTGACAGTTAATACACAGTGGAGCCGAATAAACTGTTAAACAGCTGGGTTAAAGACAGAACACCAACGGTCTGGCAGCAAACTCACTGGTAACTACAACCTGGTAAACAATACTGTGCAGGGTTTAACCATTCTTCAGCTTGCATCGGACAATTAAACACGGTTCAGTACTGAGTTCAGACAGTGCTTGGCGTAGTTCTATTTCAATACTACTTAACTTCACGTCACCATAGCACAAAAGAAACCAGTGTACCATACTGCTTGAGTTTCACTGATAGAAAAAGACATTCAGGAATTACTCCAGAGTCCAAGGGCAAACGGAAAAGACACCTTTCAGAATGGGAGAAACTTGAAAGCCTTCAGTAAATGAATGGTGGAAGTGGGTGATGTTTATAGACCCAGCACTGAAGAAAGTATACCTCCATTGAAGCCCAGTCTATGTGCCATGTGTGCACCACAGATAACATTAACCCTAACCAATCAAAGAGAAACTGCAACATTAATGAGAATCAATGCAGATACACTACTGTATACAAATGTTTACTGTGTCTCTGTTGTAACACTGGGTGAAGATATATACCATTAACAGGTAAAATGGTTTAGGTACCTGTAAACAAGGCATTAGTTATTTATAGCAATCATTGTAAAAAAAATATTGTCATATTTGCTATACAGGTTGTTCTCTAGACCAGGGTTTCTCAATCCTGGTCCTCTGAGACGCCTGTGTCTGCTGGTTTTCATTCCAACTGAGTTCTCAATTACTTAATCCTTGAATCCTTAATTGAACTATTCATTAGCTTAATTAGACCTTTTCAATTGTTTTCAGATTTTAAACAGGTGGAGATTTCAAGTTAACTATAGACAAAGAGAAGGAGATGTGATACCTTTAACTATTCACTATACAATTTTATAAGTAACTTGAAATCAGCAAATTTGTAGGATCTAAGAACAATTAAAAAGGTCTAATTAAGCACATTATTAGTTCAATTAAGGGTTTGATTAAGTAATTGAGAACACAGTTGGAGTGAAAACCAGCAGACATAGGGGTCTCCCAGGACCAGGATTGGAAACCCTGCTCTAGACTACTGCAACAAGCAATTAGACCAGAAGAGGGTGCTCATATTTGAGAAGAAAAGCCTATGCAATGCTTTCAAAAGAGGGGTTTCATCAATGTCCATTTGTGAAGGCGTGCATTTCAAGGTATTTAATATTCATTATTTGGGTAAAAGTCTTTCTCAGTGTCTTCATTTGGGAAATGATTGAAGCTATTGAGCTAGCTTCCGAAAGTTTTTTTTCCTCATAAATCTTTAGCACAGTTTTTTTTTTCGGCTTTTTTCTTTCACAAAAAAAAAATGCTTCTGAGGACTGGAGAAAGCAGCAATGAAAGTGTTTCTCATAGAATCGTATACATTTATTTTTGCAATTACAACATGTTCCAGAATTGAGTGTGTTATAGTTATGGATGAAATATCCTTTGAGGTGTGTGGGACACCATCATTGCTTTTGTTGCATATTCAATTGGGTCCATAAAATATGAAAAATACCACAAAAAAAGAAACGACAGGTTCAAAGTGAATTTGAAATCTGATCACATCTACAGCAAAACGATACAACGTTGCTATACTGATAAGATATAAGAACATTTGAAGCCTTGGTTTAATACTCCTTTGATGTACCTGGATTTTAAAGTGTCTCCTTTTTCATTTCTTCTTTAATCTCTTCTTCATTCTCCCATGGGGAATGCGCTGAGCGTCCGCTTCAGTCACAGAGCGGTGGTGATGGTGAGGGGCATTCTGGGTGCTGTTGGAATGATCACTGGAGCTTTTGCGCAGAACCTTGCCCACCTGTATGGCTACGCTGATGAGTAGTCTTTAAGTTATCAACGTATATATGCTGATGGTTCAACCTATAATGGCACATTTCCATCTGCACCATCAAAACCAGGCTGGGTAGGCTACACATTACATTATGAAAAAATATAAATCTGTACAGTACGCCTATACAGTATACAGTACAGTAGTAAAATCAAATGAACAGCTAGCGCACTTTCTTTTTACTTTAGCCTGTAGGCAACCAGTAACACAAAATAAATCAGGTTGCTGCATTGTATACATTGGTATACAATGCAAATAAAAGATTATTTTAAATTGAAATAAAATGATTTTAGCATGTTTTAATTATTATTATTATTATTATTATTATTATTATTATTATTATTATTATTATTATTATTATTATTATTATTATTATTATTATTAACTTGGCATACGTTGTAGCCTAGACAATGAACACAAAATAGATCATGGTGCCGCATTGACAAGTTACGATACTTACAGGAGGACAGTCAATTCTCATAAATTAATTATGCTACTAATTCATATTGTCAAATGTATACTGTCAGTTTTTATTTAAGCTAGTCAGGGGTGCAGTGCTAAATTGTGCACAATTACAAACCACCTGCATATTAATAGAATAGGTGTTTTTCCTATTCCTATTCCTATACAGATGTTCAGAATGAGCTGGAGGGGTTAGTGGCACATGTGTGCAGTCTATTGTTCCCAACACATTGTGGAAACCATAAATGTCATAGAAATTTGTTTTCAAGGCTTGTAAGTACATCCTGCTTTTAGGGAAAAATAGGTATTCGGGTGTTTGCCTCAAAATGCATTGAGCACAACTGGCAACGCATGAGAAAAAGCAGACTGGGAAATGCCAGCAACAATTGTGACTGTTTAAAACATGCTTTCAAAAGTTCTTAACAAATTGATGAAATTGTAAGTGTCGCAATTGTCGGTAACTTTAGTACATCTCATTATTTGAGAACCCTCATTTGCACTATCTCCATCCCCTTTTTGCGAATTCATGCAAGAACAGCCATAATTACATATTACATATTACACAAGGCTGAACCGCAAAGAAAAATGGCTGCAGCAAAGCATTCCCTAAAAAGTCACTAACAGCATTGTGCTTGTTTAGTACATTTCACCCAAGACTTCTGACTACTTTGCAACTGGTTTGTGACTATTGCAACACCCCTTAGTGTCATAGTTTAACCTATTCAGTGTTGTACCTGCATTCTTTCTCAATTATAAACAACAAATCTTGCCAGAAAATGTTTCCATGCTGTATTGTCTTGATTTCCCATTTCAGAGAGACCCGCCTCCTTGTTGGGTTACCTGAGTGAATCCTTGGTGCATTTTCCATTTACATTACGGTACTAACATTCCAGCAATCAAAATGCAACTTGAAATAACAGGAATCAAGACTAGAACAATATTAACTGTTGTTCATATACTGCCACCTTGTGAGTGGAGAAGAACCACACTCAGGTTAGCTTTTTTCTAAAATGACTTGTAAAGATATTCTTAGAATCATGTTTGATATAAACATTTGCAAATTAAGAGGTGCATTTTCAAGAACCATGGTTATGACGACAGTCAATACAAAAGGATAAATATTGGCAAAATAAAATATAAAACATTTTGTAATGTTTAGTCTACACATACACCAGTCAAAGCGATAGTTATTATAATGTTATTGCCCTAATAATAATCTTACTAGCAATACACTTTTATAAAATAAAAAAGTGAAATGCTGTTCTGTTTTATTTCTTGCTGCCACAATATAGACAAAGATACTTTCAGTTGATTGATATTTTAATAATCCAAACACATGTTTGTAGGTCCTTTTTTCTTTTACTACAGTAATGTAACTAACATAAAAATAAATGAATGAACGAATAAATAACCGACTTAAAAATGCTGGAATGACAGTTTGGAATGACCAGGATTCTAATTAAGAAAAGGGCAAGAGATGACAGCCAAACCAAACGCTGGTTCTAACCTCACCTCACAACCAGAGCAGTTTTACAAAACAGGGAATCTCAATTTATTTTACTTCAAAATTAAAAAAAAAAATTAAAAAAAACTGTTACCACTAAAAAGCCTATTGAGATTGACCTAAACGCCCCCTGTCTGCCATTGAGTCCTAGGCCTCTCTTAAGTAGAGACTGCAAGCTGTGCTGAACAGTATGGTGATTTTGTGATGTCGATTAATGTCCACTAGGGGCAACACCACACACTCCATTTACTTGTGACTAGAGTAACCAGGTCATGCTAGTACTTGAGCCAATTTGTTTGTTTTCTCTTCTGTGCACTAGGGATTGGCTATGCAATTGCATGGACTCCCACGGTGACCATGCTGGGTAGATACTTTTGAGAAGAGGTGACTGATAGCTGATCTTGGGAGCCATTAAGTTGAACTATGCATGTGCGCCGCGTTACTGAGACCGATCAATTTTAAAAAAAAGATTAGCCCAGTGCAGAAGACGACTTAGGGGATCTGTTCTTGGAAACAGGAGGAAAGTTCAAGCAGCATAGACATCATGAGAAGATCATCAAGTATGTTGACTACAGGTTGATCATAAATGGACAGTTTATGGTCTACACCAGGGGTGTCAAACATACTGCCCGAGGGCCAGATCCGGCCCCCGGAGCGATGTCATCTGGCCCACGGAATATATCGCAGAATATCATTTTTTTATTCAATAGGATACCAGACCTGTCTACACTCCCTTATTTGCCGGGACTCTCCCGTTTTTTGGACACTTCTCCCGGACAACTCCTGGGACAACTTTAATTTCTGCAAAAGTAATGTACAGTCAGTAGTTACTGCAATCCCTGTCTGCACATAGCAGGTTCTAGGACCCAGGGGAGCCCTGTGGCAGGCATGCATTCAGTGCGCGAGGCAAGCTCACATACTTGCTCATCTACGATGGCTGCATGTGCAATAAGCCCTCCCGGTAAAAAACAAATATATTGATGCAAATTTAAAGCTTCTTGGGCAACAACATATTCTCACATAATCCGAAGCAACATTGGAAAAGGGCATACTTTCTGTAAACTATGCTGGACTGATTTTTAACTATAGGAGCAAGAATGGTGTTTGAGGTAAGCACTAGAGATCACTGAAACACCTAAAAGCCAGTGACACTCAGAAAACCAGCGCTTCAATTAATAACTTTAGGAACAAACAGAGATCAAGAAAGTTACATAAGCACACCTTTACATGTGACTAGTTCAGCAAATCTGTAGTACACATGTTCCCAGACTCACACATTGCAAAGTATTCTGCAGGAAAGTCTAAAAGTCTCACAAGAACATAAGAACATAAGAAAGTTTACAAACGAGAGGAGGCCATTCAGCTCATCTTGCTCGTTTGGTTGTTAGTAGCTTATTGATCCCAGAATCTCATCAAGCAGCTCTTAAAGGATCCCAGGGTGTCAGCTGCAACAACATTACAGGGGAGTTGGTTCCAGACCCTCACAATTCTTTGTTTAAAAAAGTTCCTCCTATTTTCTGTTCTGAATGCCCCTTTATCTAATCTCTATTTGTGACCCCTGGTCCTTGTTTCTTTTTTCAGGTCGAAAAAGTCCCTTGGGTCGACGTTGTCAATACCTTTTAGAATTTTAAATGCTTGAATCAGATCGCCACGTAGTCTTCTTTGTTCAAGACTGAATAGATTCAATTCAGTAAGCCTGTCTGCATATGACATGCCTTTTAAACTGAGGTGACCAGAAATGAACACAATATTCTACATGAGGTCTTACTAATGCATTGTACAGTTTTAACATTACTTCCCTTGATTTAAATTCAGCACTTTTCACTATATATCCGAGCATCTTGTTGGCCTTTTTTATAGCTTCCCCACATTGTCTAGATGAAGACATTTCTGAGTCAACATACACTCCTAGGTCTTTTTAATAGATACTTTCTTCAATTTCAATATCTCCCATATGATATTTATAATGCACATTTTTATTTCCTGCGTGCAGTACCTTACACTTTTCTCTATTAAATGTAATTTGCCATGTGTCTACCTAGTTCTGAATGTTGTCTAGATCATTTTGAATGACCTTTGCTGCTGCAACAGTGTTTGCCACTCCTCCCATTTTTTTGCCATCTGCAAATTTAACAAGTTTGCTTACTATACCAGAATCTAAGTCATTAATGTAGATTAATAATAGCAGATGACCTAATATTGATCCCTGTGGTACTCCACTGGTTACCTCGCTCCATTTTGAGGTTTCTCCTCTAATCAGTACTTTGTTTTCTACATGTTAACCACTCCCTATTCCATGTGCATGCATTTCCTTGAATCCCTACTGCGTTCAGTTTGAGAATTAATCTTTTATATGGGACTTTGTCAAAAGCTTCTGGAAATCTAAATAAACCATGTAAAATGCTTTGCAGTTATCCATTGTTGATGTTACATCCTCAAAAAAGCCAAGCAGGTTAGTTAGACACGATCTCCCTTTCCTAAAACCATGTTGACTGTCTCCCAGGATACTGTTACCAAATAGGTAATTTTCCATTTTGGATCTTATTATAGTTTCCATAAGTTTACATATAATAGAAGTCAGGCTTATTGGTCTGTAGTTACCTGGTTCGGTTTTGTCTCCCTTTTTGTGGATCAGTATTACGTTTGCAACTCTCCAGTCTGTCGGTACAACCCCTGTGTCAAGAGACTTGCATGATCTTGGTTAGCGGTTGAGTACTATTGGGAGGATCTCATCCGGCCCAGGGGATTTGTTTATTTTAAGAGCTCCTAGTCCCTTTAACACTTCTGTTTCTGTTATACTAAAGTTATTTAAAACAGGATAGGATCAGGTTGACATGTGGGGCATGTTGTCCGTATCCTGCTTTGTAAAACCCTGTGAAAAGTAATCATTTTAATATATTTGCTATTTTTTTTTCTTCGTCTATGATTTTGCCATTTGTATCTCTTAGACATTTAACCTCCTCTTTGAATGTTCTCTTGCTGTTATAATATTGGAAAAACATTTTGGAATTGGTTTTAGCCCCCTTAGCAATGTTAATTTCTATCTCTCTCTTGGCCTTTCTAACTTCCTTTTTGACTTGCGTTTGCAGTTCCAAGTTACTCTTTCTGTGTACTTTGTTTTTGGTCCCTTTTAAACGGTCTGTAAAGTGCCTTTTTTTGCTGAATATTGACAAATTGCGTTAGGAAGCAGTCATTTGTCATTTCCACCATTTCAATTTCGTCCGTCGTGCTCCCCACCGGGTTTTCCCATTTTATATGGAGGAAGTTGAAATCCCCCATTAGTATGGCTTCTCCTTTGCTAAATGCATGTTTAATGTCATTGTATAACAGATTATTTTGCTCAGCGTCTGAACTTGGTGGTCTATAGCATTCTCCTATTATTATGCCTTTTGAATTTGTGTCCATTATTGTGACCCATATTGATTTAGCATTGTTTTCTTCATCCAGATTTAACACCTGGGCTTCAAAACTATTTCTTATGTATAGCGCTACCCTCCACCTCTTCTGTCCTGCCTGTCTTTCCTATACAGTGTATACCCACTAATATTATATTCGTCTCCATCACTCTCAGATAACCAAGTTTCTCTAACACCTATCATATCGTAGTTACCTGTTAGTGCAGTAGCTTCAAGTTCTAACATTTTTAGATTAATTATTTCCAGCTGTCCGTATGCTCCTTTGCAAGGTGCCGGCAGTATCCCAGTTTTGGTTTTGTCTTTTAATTTCCTTCCTAGCTCTCTGAATTTGTTTTGCAGGGATTTTGGCCCGTCTCTTCCAATGTTGTTTCTACCGAAAAGCGTTTCTATTACAATTTCAGCATCAACATTGCTTTAGAAATTCAGATTGATTGATAATATGTGTTTATATACAGTACTAGTGTGTTCATTTCAAATAAAAGATAGATAACAATGAAATGTTACTGACAGTGGTATTATTGATTCTCCACATATGTGCAGTATAATGAATAATGTTGCAATACCACGTTGTTGTGTGTTTTGCCTTATTTATTTTCATGATGAATTTAGAGTTGTTTTTTTTGTTATAAAGTAGATGCCGTAGCTCGACCTTTAGGTTTGTTGTGTGATGAAAGTAACAACGCCAACTGTGCATGTATGCTTGTTTGGTTGTTTTTCTGTTTTGACAGTTTTCCTTTTTTAAGCAATTGGAAGTAGACCGTATCACAGTCTATCATTCTACCAAGTAATAAAGTGGAATAATTGTATGCCTTTGTCTTATGTAGGTATTCACTTCAATTCAGGCCACTAAGATTCCAGTTTACAAAAAAATCACAAAATATAAATAGATACGGATGAATTATTTTTATTTAACACTCCCTAAAAGATAAAGACAAATAATATTAGTGACTGCTACTGCTGCTTCCTGATACCAGGGACCTCTTTGCATCAACATCTGCAGAAAATGACTGGGCTGAGGATATCTAGAGTTAAGTACGTTGAGAACAAAATGTAGATTTGTTGATATTCATGACGGAGAAAGCTTGCTGCTTCTTAGGACACACTATTTCAGCTGCTTTTAGTAGCATTTCTTCAAAAGCTTTCCATCAGAAAATGGTTTTGAGGAACCAGCTATTTCGTGGTCAATCACATAGCTCACTCTAACAGCAGCATCACTTATGTTACAAGCATTCATAAACAATGATTGCTGCTTTTTCAGTGCCTGTGCTAATTTAGAGTATTTATCTTCATGTAACTTTCCTGTATATTTATCTGATTTCTTGCCATGGTTTGCTTCATAGTGGCTTTTAATGTTGAATTCTTTCAAAACAGCCACATTGCTGTTAAATTAAACACAGTGTCTTTCCATTCATGTCCACAAAGAAATGCAAAATTCCCCATTTTCTCTTGAAACACAGCACTCTTGGTCCAACTTTCTCTTCACAGATAAAGACATGATGACTCTTGTCACTATAGAACTTACAAATCAGAACTAAAAACCTTTTTCTAGTATCACTGGTGCAGTAACTCGACCCAGCTGACACCCTGCCGTCTCACCTACATGGTTGCCAATTGACAGCAATCACAGCAACAAGACAATGGTGACGGTGAGTGAAATAATCAAAATATATGCTATTTAGGGGAATGTAAATATGCTATGTATGGTAATTGTTAAATACGATAATTTTGAGGTTTTGTATTCCTTTGTATTTTTATAACTGTCACTTGGCCTGTGCCAAGCCCCAGGGTATTGGATCAGGCCCACCATATGAAATGGGTTTGACACCCCTGGGCTACACATTCCCAATAATAGTTTAGTGCCACCTTGTGGCTGACGAGGGGAATTGCAGATACTTAATAAAACAAAAGAAAATCAATGGAAATGGGGTGCGGCTACTTGTAACTGGGAAATAGCTACACTATTTTATTCCTAGTATTAGATAGTGCATATAGTAACACAAAAACACAACAATCTGTTGTTGTGCTGGCAAGATTGGGCAATGTCCTGACATCTATTAAGCATGTGATCTCCAGACGTTGTTCATGATTGGTGCAGTAGTTACCCTGCAGAGAGGGATACCCTTATAGAGTGCTGCATACAGTTTGCTTCAAACAGCATGCAATCCGCTGCTGACTTGTCTGCCCTCTAGTGGAGAGTTTATTTATTTACAAAGACAGTGTAAATGTGATACTGTATATGCAACTGATAAAAAGGAATACTCTGTTCCCTTTCAAGTCGAAAATAACCATCAAGTATGGGTTGTTGCCGTCAGGCAGTAGAGATTGGCTGAGCTTGATAGCAAAGCAGCCGATAGGCCTCTGCGCGAGCTGCCACGTAAGCCCGCCCCCCTGGGAGCTTACTATACGCAGTGCGCAGAGACTCTCTTCCTCTTTTGTCTTCAGCATCGGTAGTGGTAGGTCATTAGAGCTTGTCGACTGACTGTACTCATTAAGCTTAGGCTTGAGAAGCTGGTTTTTTGCCCCTTCTCTGAGTTTATTTCATTTGCACTCTTCGTAGTATTATTATTCTGTTTACTTGGATTATATATTTGTATATTATTTTATATCACACTTTTATATTCCTTCACGCTTTGCTTCGGCATCGCGTTTTTGTTTACTCTCGTGGTCTTCGTCTTTCCTTAATACTATGATTATTTTATAATTATTATTGTTGTGTTTTGGGTTTTTGTACTAAATTATATATTGTTATATATATATTTGTGTAGGACGCGCGTTGCGTTGGCCTTTGGCCACGCGTGTATTGCAGCCTCGGTCTTGCCTCTGGCTAGACCGTGTGTGTGTGTGGAGCCTGCACTGCAGTCTCTATATAATTCCACTGTGGTATGTTCCACCCTACCGCGTGGTAGCTGTACGGCCTGCCCCTTACAGTCACTGAGCATTATATAGCGTTGCTGCAACGACCCCCCAAAAAAAAAAAAAAAAAAAAATTCCCCCTTTTTCACTATTGAAGAAGACGACCACCAAGCACATACTCCCTTAAGCACCAAAGGTAAGTATTAAACTCAGCATCAGACACCGTACAGCACAAGCGTCTCCGCTCTGCGGGTCAGCTGACGCTTAGGCGTCTCGTGCTAGCGTCTCAACGCTGGTACTCGCACTCGCGTGGTGTCAGCGCCGGCGCTGGTGCAGCACTTCGGCGCTTTGGTGCAGCCCTTTCGCTTGGGACTTGGTGCTCAACACGCGACGCCGGCGCCGACGCTTTGGCGCTCGGTGCTCGACGCTTCAGCACTCGGTGCTCGGCGCTCGGCGCTTCAGTGCTCGACGCTTTGGCGCTCGATGTACGCACCTCTGACGTTCGACGCTCGGTGCTCGACACTTCGGTGCTCGACGCTCGACGCCGGGTGCTCGGGCGCCGACGCTTCGGGCGCCGACGCTTCGGGCGCCGACGCTGGCGCCGACGAAGTCGGTGTTCAACGCCGGTGCTCGACGCGGCACCTTCGGTGATTGACGCTGACGCCGGGCGTTCGTTGAGCCACGCTCGGAGATGTCGGGCTTTCATCACTGTGTGACCTGTCAGGCAAAGCTGCCTGCCAGCGATCTGCACGATGATTGTGTAGCGTGTCTGGGGCTCTCCAGGAGCCCGTCCTCCCAGCTAACAGCTGGTCAGAGGTCCCCCACCAGACGCGCTCGGGAACGCAGCCCCTCCCCTCGTAAGGTAAGCCCCCGTCGGGAGTCTAGATCGCACTCGACGGAGACAGGTCGGGGGTGGCAGAACTAACCTCCAAGATGTCTTAATTTATGGAAGTTATGATAGGGCAGCAGTCCATCCTCATGTCCCTAGCAAATGTGGTGCCCCGAGTCCCAGAACAACCGGCTGGGCCCATTGCTAGCCAGCCAGTGGCTCCTCCACAACCTGCACCGGTCACCGCCCCTCCAATGCAACCCCAAGGGGCGTGGGATGTCGATGCGGTTTCCAGACGCATCTGAAGTCCTGGAAGGGGAGAGTATAGAGGCTGAGGTAGCCTCCCAGCACTCTGAGCAGAACATCGAGCTCGAGGTGCTGGATACCGATGACCCGATGTGGTCTGTGGTAGAGAGAGCAACCCGCCACTTAGGCATCGAGAGGCCTATGGCTGAACTACCACGGCGCTCCTTGTTTGAGTCGCCTTTAGCCCAGCCCCATCAGTCCAGGATGCTTCCGGCATTCCCAGACTTTGTAAAGGAGGTGCAGTCCACCTGGGGGGCTCCGGCCTCTGCCCCTACGACTTCTCTAAAGGCCTCGGCCTTTAGTATGCAAGGGGCAAGCGAAGCTGGGTTGGCATCCTTCCCACCGGTGGATGCTGCGTTCGCCGCGTTGGTGAAGACACCAACGTTATCGGGGCTGACAAAGGATCCCGCATGCCCCAATAAGCAGTGCAGGATCACAGAGGTACACTTAAAGAAGGGGTATGCTGCGGCCACAGAGGCGGTCAGACTGTCAAATGGCGGTCAGACTACCAAGCGGTACTCATTAGAGACCTGCCTGAGTGCCCTTCTGCGGCCCTCAGAAGCGAGTTGGGGACGGTCAGTCAGCTGCTGGTAAAGCTGGCCCAGCTCAATGCGTGGGCTCAGGGCAGGAGCATCGCATCTCTGGTGGTGGCAAGAAGGCAGCTCTGGCTCTCGCAGGCGAGAGTGCAGGAACCTGACAAGGCCCCGTTGCTGGATGCCCCTATCACACCGGGGCACACATTTGGCCTGGCGGTGGAGGAGATGCTGCAACGCTCCACCAAGGCACGGGAGGTGTCGCAGCAAATGGAGAAGATGTGGCCAAATAAGCCGTTCCAGCAAAAGCGGCCTCAGGAACACCAGTGGCGCAGGACACCGCCACAGCAGCAGGCGCAACCAACCAGCGCGCGGCCAACCCATGTTTGTAAGACCGCAGCGCAGAGGGTGGCGCCCTAGAGGAGGTGGCAGGCCACGCCCTTGTGGCTCTGGCCAGGCCCCTCGCGAACGAGCACAGCCAAAACAGTCCTGAAAACTCCAGGCAGCTGTTAACCCACCCCTACACTGTCCCACAGCTTCAGTTCTGGCAACAATGCACCAACGACATCTGGGTGCGCAAAACTATATTCACCGGGTACACCCTTCAATTCCAGTTAAACCCCCCACCTTCCGGGGAGTGGTGGTAACTGCAGTGAAGGACTTGGTTCAGTCCTCAGCTCTGAATGTGGAAATACAGGCATTGCTCAAGAAGCGTGCCATTCAACAAGTAGACCCTGCTCTGATCGACCAGGGGTTCTATTCCAAATACTTCCTGGTGCCCAAGAAGGACTGCGGGCTCCGTCCTATTTTAGATCTGCGGCTACTGAACAAATACCTGCGGGTGTTATCGTTCAGGATGCTTACGCACAAGCACATCATCCAGTCTGTCTGACAAGGCGACTGGTTCACCACCGTGGACCTGACAGATGTGTACTTTCACGTTCCCATCTCCCCGGGTCACAGGAAGTATCTGCGGTTCGCATTTCAGAGCAGGGTCTACGAGTTTTGTGTCCTTCCATTCGGCCTGTCACTAGCTCCTCGAACCTTTTCGAAATGTATGGATACCATTCTAGCTCCCTTGTGGGCTCAAGGTGTCCGACTGCTGAATTATCTAGACGACTGGCTCGTCTGCGCGCAGTCGAAGGAGCAGGCGGCACAGCACACAGTGATGGTTACAGACCATCTTCAGCGCCTAGGTCTGAAGGTCAATTCAGTAAAGAGCCACCTTGTGCCAAGCCAACAGACCAAATTCTTGGGTCTGCATCTGGGCTCAGTGTCCATGGAAGCGACCCTATCGACACAAAGAGTCGCCTCGATGGAGCGGTGACTCTCCCTATTCAGGTTGAGAGAAACACAGCATGGAGCTGTGTCAGCGCATGCTGGGGTTGATGGCTGCCGCCTCGCAAGCCCTTCCCTTGGGCTTATTACACCAGAGACCTCTGTAGGCCTTGTTCAATGCCTTCGCGTTGCATTCGCGGAGAGACAAACACCGCAGGTTGAGGGTATCCCGAACCTGCTGGGAAGCGCTGCGCTGGTGGAAAGTTCCGTGGAACATCCGCCAGGGCGTGTGCTTGGGTCCCATCTTCCGGAGGGAAGTCATCACGACCGACGCTTCCAACCAAGGTTGGGGAGCAGTCTGGAACGGCTCAGGGACCCGCGGAGTGTGGTCAGGACCCTGGAGGTCAGCCCACATCAATGCTCTGGAACTCAGAGGGGTGGACCTCGCCCTCTGGCACTTCTTGCCAGTGCTCCAAGGCAAGCATGTGTTAGTGCGGTCAGACAACACCACGGTTGTGGCGTATATCAACCGCCAGGGCGGCCTATGGTCCCCTCGCCTTCACCAGATGGTAACACAGATCTTGCTATGGGCACAACTGCGTTTAACCTCTCTGCGTGCGGTTCACCTACCGGGCAGAGTCAATTACACAGCACATCTCCTATCCAGAGGCGGCCCTCTTGCCGGCGAATGGCGTCTTCACCCTCAGGTAGTAGAGCACATCTGGGAATGGTTTGGCACAGCGCAAGTAGATCTCTTTGCTTCGCGAGAGACCACGCACTGCCCCCTATGGTTCTCGGTGAAGGACCTCGACAGCCCCCTAGGAGTCGATGCACTGGCTCACGAATGGCCACCAGGGCTCCTATATGCATTTCCACCGATTCCGATGCTCCCCGCCTTCTTAGAGAAGGTCAGGGTAGAGCAAGCGACAGTGATTCTAATCGCTCCTCGGTGGCCTCGGAGAATATGGTTCCCGAGTCTAGTGCAGTTGTTGCACGGTCGCCCGAGGGAGCTCCCTCTGCGAGCGGACCTGTTGTCCAAGGAGGGCTATGGCACCTGAACCCCAAGCTCATGCAAGCTCATGCAGCCTGGTGAGCCTGACGGCTTGGGTACACTGTTCCCATACTTGATGGTTATTTTCGACTTGAAAGGGAACGATAGGTTGCGGATGCAACCCTGGTTCCCTGAAAGAGAAAATAACCATCAAGCGCATGCTCCGAAGCCTTCATGGCCTGAAGAGCAAAAGAGGAAGAGAGTCTCTGCGCTCGATAGTAAGCTCCCAAGGGGCTTACTGGCAGCTCAGAGGCCTATCGGCAGCTTTGCTATAAAGCTCAGCCAATCCCTACTGCCTGACGGCAATATCCCATACTTGATGGTTATTTTCTCTTCAGGGAACCGGGTTGCAAACTTAAAAGTGAGTGCTACCCCGCACATGCCATGAGCTTATATGGGACATTCATCAAGTTCAGAGTTACTGAGGAATGCTTGGAATTTCTCAGTTAGTCTCATGACCATCAGCTCAAACCCAACACAAGGGGTTTCTACAGCAGACTCTGTGAATCTTGAAATCATCATTGTGACAACTATATATATATATATAAATATATATATATATATACAGTATATATATATATATATATATATATATATATATATATATATATATATATATATATATATACTATATATATATATATATATATGTCAATATATATATATATATATATATATATATATATATATATATATATATATATATATATATATATAGCCTGCAAATCGAGCTACAGTCTTCAAAAGCTAAAAATATAGCGGGTGGTATGTATTTGCACAGCTGGGTAATGCAGAGATGTGTTAACTTTCATTGTTAGTTACAGCATTGTCTGTTGGGGCTTAATCGCATTTCTCAAGCAACATAGTCATTAGTATAAATATTGTACAGTCTTTTTAATATCACTTTTTAATATCACAAAAATTGTGAGAATTAGCAGGCACTATGAGGAGTTCACCACAACCTAGTAAAATAAACATTAACACAAGATGCTTATTCAACAAATATGCTATAGAACTCAAAATATATACGAAATATAGGACTAGGTATAGATTTGATATAGATTTAATTATACAGTCTACTATACTGTACATGTACAACATATTGTAATAATTAAACACATACGATAGCTATTTACAGTTTCCAGTGCTCTATATACTATATAGTACTTCAAATCGGAACATGTTAGTGCTGTGCTGCACCTTACTCACATGTACACCTTCTAATCTTATGCTTTTATTTCCACAGTGATGGAAAGCAGTTGTATGACTGATACATGTGACTGATACCACACATGATAAATTAATAACCAAAGAGCCATGTGACTCCTGTAATAATCTGTCCGGGACATTTCAATGTTGTGATAAGAAGTGGAGGTTGGCATTAAAAGGAGTGATATTAGGCAGGTTGTATTGTAATTTAGTTTGTATTGTTGGTGTAACAATTAAATTATTCCACGGTTATTGGAGACTGTATTTTTATTTGTAACACACGCACTGTTCACTGAATTTACTTGTTTAAAAAAGTTCCATATGGCTAAACTGTTATTTGTACAGCAGTTTGCATTTTGATAAAAACTCTACTCTACACATGACATGCTGCCTTATTATAAATCACAAAAGCTGATGATTAATACAGGAGCTACTATTAACATAAAAAAATGCTGTCGGTATGTTATATGAACTGGATAACACCTGTACATGTTGTACTGGAAGATGAATTTAATGCATACAGTAAATGCTATAAGCATGTGGAATGCGGTAAAACTACATTGTGAAAAAACAAAAACATTGTGTTATATATTGAGAAACTGAATTTACTATGGTATTTTTTAAAAGGTTTTTGGAGCAGTAGTGTTCAAAGGACACTAGTGCAATACTTCAGGTGTAAATAACGTGCTCACAATTCTGACAAAAGATTCAGTGCTGTCGTATTACGACAGCACTGAATCTTAAATATTGCTCACACATTTCATGAAGTTGAAGCAACATGTGAAGTTCACATCAGGAATGTGTTAATCTAAGCCAAATGCAGGTTTGCAATCTGTCAATCTTTCATGAACACTGGATTTATATTGTTAAGCAGTTTTTTCCATGGCCTTTTCATTTATTTCTTTATAGCAGCCGTCTAGGTTAAACTCCCTAGAAAATATGCATCCAGCAGATATTTACCACTAACCTGTGTTTTGTATTTTCATCCAAAACTTCTTTAAAACACAGTTTTGTTTAAAGAATACATTGTATGCTTTATCACAACAACAACAAAAAAACACACAATTTACTACATATTACAAATGGAATACACATTTGTATCAGTTGTTTGACTTGGATATATTGGTAAATCATTAAGAGAACCGAGTTTATACAGTATAAGCCTGTGTTA
Organism: Acipenser oxyrinchus oxyrinchus; assembly: GCA_030684275.1. Taxonomy (NCBI): domain Eukaryota; kingdom Metazoa; phylum Chordata; class Actinopteri; order Acipenseriformes; family Acipenseridae; genus Acipenser; species Acipenser oxyrinchus. The sequence goes on along the minus strand of CM060263.1, from coordinate 15,376,671 downwards.
TTCACAACCTGAACCTGTGCTCTTTGATTTATGAGGGAACCACTTACATGTTCTTCAGAAATCATTGTATTCCAGCAAATGGATTATCTATTTAAATAAGACCAGGTCCATTAAGCATATGCACAGTAAAGAGAACATAGCTTTTACAAACATTTTAGATCTCAGGGTTTATTACCAAGGCATTTATCTGCTAAGAACTAGTTCACAACCCTTATTAAAGTTTCCCACAGTAGTAGTGTAGTAAAGTGCCACAGTGACCCCTGCTGGTCAAGGGCAATACAAAACCAGTCAGGCTGAACTCCAGGGTTGGTATGGGGCTGCTTAACCAGGAGAAATAAAGCAATTGGATCGAAAGTGGGAATGGAGGTCGTCCGTTGATATTCGGCAAGTGTATCTGCATCGGTCAGGTGACATTCAAATCATCCATTTTCAAACTGGGGAGAAAAATGAGTAAAATATGATTTGGTATTAAAAAAAAAAAACAGGAACACTTTACCTAAAAATAGTAAACAAGTTGTTATGTCACAAACAGAAGAAGCATTTCTATAAAAAAATAAACAAACACACTTGTTTACATGTTATTGACAGTTTAGCAGACTTTATGCCCAGGTGAAGCCCATTCATCCTGCCACAACAGGTTCACTTCCTGTGTTACAGGTAAAAGGACCCCTCCAAGAACCAAATGGTCTTTTGAATGTATTAATACATGGCCTCCGCTGGTCATACATGTCAATAGGTATCCCGGGATTCACACCGTGTTACGTCTGGACTGAGCTTAAGATTTAACTTCCTTTGCAGTCAGTACACCTCACTTTTCACCAGCGCATCCAGCCCCCCTTTCAGAGGACCCAGCAATTGTAGGCAATCAGCAGTTAAGGATTAGCAAGCCCCTGCTGCTTCATGCATTTGTGTGTGTTAAAGTACAAGTAGCTTTAGTAGACGTTGCTGCAACCACACACTGGCCAATACTGAAAAGAGAGCAATGAAATAAAGAAAGAAATAAGTAATTTACACTGGTTATTCCAATACTTTTGTGGAGCCACTTATTGCAGTCAATCTTCTCCAATACAATCTATAGCTAAACTCCCAGAAGCTTTACGCTTTGGCTCTACTTCCCAGTAGGAAAAGCAACCATTTCTTACGGTTCGCATGTTTTCAGTGTCAACAGCATTCCTTCCTGTGACAACACAGGGACCCGGAAGTACACCATTGAACAGTCTGCAAGGAGATATCAGTACATTTTCTTCACTAAAAACACTGCATTCAAAATACCCATTTACCATAATGTGCACATATAGGAAAATGTGAGATATACAAAGTGATGACAATACACAGACGGTAAGATTTACTGAAATGAATTTGTTAGCACTATATGCACTTTAATACACGTGGGATGTTTTTTACACATTAAACCATGGAAAGAATACTTCTGAATAATTTCTGGTGTCACTGTATGTGTGGAACACACACACACACACACACACAGTTCTGCAACAGCAACAATACACAGATAAGAATCAGATAAGAATCACAGTAAATTCCAAATAAAGATTTATTCTTTTAAACTCTAGGCTTCAGCCAAGTCTGAATACCATCCATAAGCAAGTAATTGATAATACTACCCCGTTCTCCTATTGTGATTATATTAAGCAGATGCTGAGTGATGGAATATTCCATTCTTGTCTTTTTTTGAACTCTTAATAGAATGTCTGCTTTTTATCACGGACTTAGACCTAGACGCCAAACACCATTCCAACTCCTATTCATTTATACGGTGACACGCTTAAGATTTCCATTACATGAGAGTAGATGTTAAAACTTCATACTGATTTTAACTTGTCTCTCACCAAGATAAGCAAGACGTAGCTTCACAGTAAACTAATGTGATCCATATGTGTCTCCATCCATTTGCGCTTCCTTCCATATGATGATGTAGATATCCTTCTGTCTGGTGTTGATGGCTGAAGTGTAATGCTGGCTCCAGGGATCAGCTCATTGCCTCCCTAGCGCATCAGCACACACAACGGCTGCGATGCTGGCTCCGGGGATCAACCATAGTGCGGTCTCCCCAGCATGACAACCGTCTGGATTGAGCTAAGTAGGGTACATCTCTGGGGTCTTCAAGTGGGCACCTTCCATCCTCGATGTTTCGTCGACTAGCCCACGACACCTCAAGAGGGCTCGACGGTGATTCTGGAGTCCCAGCATCACCCCCCTCCGTCCCCCACTCAACTCAGCCCAGCTTACTTACCTGTACATCAGCGTTTCTTTCTTTCTAATATGCTTGAGATCCCCAGCCAGAATCTTTCCGTCTCAACCACAGCCAGTTGCTGCTCCTCTCTGCTGCTTCAGATAAGTTCTTCACTGTGCGACGCAACTCTTGGCCATTGAATCCGACATCTCTGAGAAACCGGGTTGTAGAGTGTGCCACAAATCCTCGACAACCCACTTCCACTGGGTAAACCCAGACTCTCCATCCTCGCTGTTCCGCTTCAGTGGCTAGTTGAGCATACCGCAGTTTCTTCCTCTCATACGCCTCATCTACAGCATCCACCCATGGCACTGTTAACTCTACCAGGTGAACAAGGCGTGCTGATCCAGACCACAAGACAATATCTGGTCGAAGGTTAGTGGTGGCAATCTCAGGTGGAAAAATAAGCCGTTGACCAACATCTGCCAGCATTTTCCAGTCTCTAGCAGCTTCCAGTTGTCCTGGGCGAGGATTGGTTTTAACACCTTTTCTTGGTGGTTGCTCTCCTGGGCGGAGGAATGTTGTCTTTTGTGTGGAATGTTTTGATGGAACAGGTGGCAACTTATTGGTCATGTTACGCTTGTCTTCCAATGCTAAGGCCAAACATTGCAGCACCTGGTCATGGCGCCAAGTAAACCGTCCTTGGCTAAGAGCCACCTTACATCCTGTCAAAATGTGCCTTAATGCTGCAGGTGATGAACACAAAGGACATGAGGGATCCTCTCCTACCCAGAGGTTTAGGTTCTGTGGTGATGGGAGAACATCATATGTTGACTTTATAAGGAAACTGATCCTGCTCTGTTCCATTGACCATAGGTCTTGCCAGCCAATCTTGCGTTGTTCCACACTCTCCCATCTCATCCATTCTCCCTGCTTGGCCTGGGAAATGGCCTTTATACACCTCATCCTCTCCTCCTGCTTTTGCACCTCGTTGACAACCAGCTTCCTCCGTTGAGCTGGGGCTGCCTTGTGCCATGTAGGAGGAGCTGAACTGAGACCAAGACTGGAACTTGCCCCATGATATCACCAATTCGAAGGGCAGCCTTTGCATCCTCCACAGCTTTCTTTGCCGCCCACTTTCTTCCAGTTTTCAGCACAGGTGCTGCCTCCCTTACGCATTTGTCGCGTGACTCTACTAATGTCATTTCCAGTCGGACCTTGGCGCACTTAAACTCCTCGGTTAGAGCGGAGACAGGTAGCTGCAGTATTCCTTTACCATAAAGTCCCACTCTGCTGAGGTAGCGTGGAACTCCCAACCATTTCCTGATGTGTGAACTGATTATAGCTTCCAGCTTCTCTACTGTTGTCAAAGAAACCTCGTACACAGTCAGTGGCCACAGCAACCTTGGCAGTAGACCAAACTGAAAGCACCAGAGTTTTAGTTTGCCTGGTAAAGCGCTGCTGTCTATGCTCTTCAACCCTTCCACAGCTTGTTGTCTAACTTCTCCCACACGAACTGTGTCCTTTAGATCCCCGTTGTACCATCTCCCAAGGCTCTTCACTGGCTTCTCAGACACTGTTGGTATTGCCTCACCATTAATGAAGAATGTTTTATCTACTACTTTACCTTTAATTATAGAGATGCTCCTTGATTTAGTGGGCTTGAATTGCATTCGTGCCCATTCAATGTTATTGGTTAATTTGCCCAATAACCGATTAGTGCAGGCTACTGTTGTAGTCATGGTTGTCATGTCATCCATGTATGCTCGAATTGGTGGTAGTCGCATTCCAGAAGCCAAGCACTCTCCTCCCACTACCCATTTTGATGCCCTAATGATTACTTCCATTGCCATGGTAAAAGCCAGTGGAGAAATGGTGCATCCAATGGTGCATCCAAGAAGAATTGGTCTGAAATATCACAGCTAACTAATGTATTATTTGTGTTGTTTAGAGTCAGATATCATTTCCTGTTTAAGCGCAACTAGCTTCAAATTACATTTTACTTTCCTTTAACTTTTATGATATTTGCAATCGTTCTGCAAGAATAGAAATAAGACTCCTATTGCATAGCAGTGTATATGTTACAAGCTCAGACATGTCGCCTTGAACTTTATGCAATGGGAGTCTTTTTTCCAATTTTTTTTATTTTATTTCGTTGGACCTGGGAAAGTGCTTTCTGTTTCAAAAAGCCTGGTTACTTATTTCTCTTGCATTTAATCATTACGGTTCTTTCCATAGTCCTCTCACTATGTCAGCAATGGCCCCAATAACTACTCAGAATGATTACAGATATCACAAACATATGAGGGAAAGTAAAAAAAAAAATATATATATATATATATATATATATATATATATATATATATATATATATATTATTAGAAGCTATTTTGAAAGCACTCCGTGGCCTCCATCAAGCTCTCAAACATATCTTTTCTCCAAGTACAGTTGGTACAACATAGTTAAGGCCCTGTGTAAATAGTGATTTCACAGACTGCGCGGAAATCGTTAAATTAGCCCAATACCATGATTTCTTCAATATTCTTAAGAAATAAAAATACATTATTTCATAATTTTTATTTGTATTTCATACAAAAAAAAATCACATTAACGAAACTGTACAGCTCTGCAGTGTGCCTGCGTGTACTATTTGCCATGCACATAGTACTGTGCAGTGATAGTACTGTGCAGTGATTATGTTATGTGACTATGCAATCTAGGCGGGAAATTAAAATACTACAAACTGTAAACAAGAAAATGGATGTCTCTAAAAAGGCTAAAAATGTGTCTGCAGCAGATCACGTAAAGCAGTATCCAGCAGGAGTTTTACACAGCGATGGAGGTAAACTCTTCTGTACTTCCATCAACGTTACTGTAGATCTCTACCTGAAAATCGTCTGCTGACAGGCATTTAGATTCAAGTATTCACCGAAAGTGAAAGGCGGAAATCCAGAGCAGACCCATGACTGCTTTACCTGCAAAGAAAAAAAAACGCTGACTTCCATTTTTCAAAAGTCCACTGAAAACTGTGAAACACGGAACACATTCAATTTCGACCTGACAGAGGCATTAGTTTGCGAGTATCACAAGCGGGAGATTATGGTATTGGTAACACAGTCTGGTTGCTTGTCAGTGGTCACTGACAAGTCGACTGATGCCCAAGATCAGTATGTGTTACACATTGTATTTGTTTTGCAAGGACTAAATGGTGAACATGCATCTGACATAGAACTGAAAGCTGTCCTTGCAGATACACTTTACCTACAGGCTGATAATTATAACACCGTTTCACAATTATAAAGTGGTTGAATAACTTTGACGTTGATTTTGATAATGTCAGTGCATTTATTTGTCTCTATTTGCCGTTAAAAAAAAAAAAATCTGTTCACATAATTTATAAAATAGTTCCACACACATTTCGCGAAATACGGCATTTTACCTGTGACACTGCCGTGAATTTTACAAAATAAAATCCGCAATTTTCACACGGCTTTAACCATAGTTTATTTTCACACAGCTTTAACATGCTGTTGTATGCCTTCCATCCACTAACGGCAGAGCCTCTTCTTATTTGGTGGTCCTGGACTATCATAGTAAACAATGCAGAAAGACAGTTCTGCTAGTACATAACAGAATTAATCTTTGCAGACATCTGTGTGGGTTTTAAACAAGGTCATGACCTCAATACCAGCTAATAATCTTACATCCTCTTACTTCAACTAGCATTTATAACAAGCGGAAGGGACAACAGTCTTGAACTCCTGCCACTTGGCAAACAAGACACATTTTAATATTTCCAAAGATACCAATCTACAATGAGTAATTTGAAATGTGCGGCCTTCAGTGAGGCTTTTAAACTGGAATGTGTTCAAACTTTAATTTTATAACTAAATACTTTAGTTCTGTTTATAACAGGGGCCCACTAACTTGATTTTATCCAGGGGTTGGATAAGAAACCAACTTGTCAGAACACTATCAATGGAAGCCAGACTTTAAGTGAGGGAGGGCACCTGAAACCCCCTGCCTGCCACAGTCCTGGGCCTCTCTTAATCTGACACTGACTGTGAACTAACAACAAATGATGGCTCTGCTGAGACCATCAAACTCAAACTGGATTTGAACACAGGCCCATAGAGCGGAAAGGCATGAATGGATAGTGATTATACTGCTGTACCATCTAGTCCACTATGAAGATATCTGGCCTATATATCAGGCTGGGCCTTCTATGTTCCTTACCTAATATTCTGGTTGGGTCACTGTTTGCCCTGATCATAGCCTTGACCCGAGTATGATATAGACTCAACAAGGGGCTGGAAGGTGTCTCAAGGGATCCATTCAGTCATTATTATTTTCAATCTGTGCAGAGAGGTAGGAAGAGAATCATGATAACAAATCTTAAAATCATTTTAAAATGAAAAAATCAATGGGTAAAATCATTGATGAAAATATAAATAGTTGGTAGTACTGCTAGACAAATCCTTTTACAGATTCATAATTACAGGCTATTTAGAAACGCTGTGGCTTCGTAAAAAGGAAAATAATTAAAACAAAGAGCTGACATCGCTTTAATCATTTTGTTCAATTCTCCCACAATATCAAGAACACTGCATCTTGAAACCATCCTCTCCACTTCTAATTGAAGAGTACCCATCTACACAGCAAAACCAAATGTTAACTCATGATTTCAGTGTGAGCATCCCACATAAAATACGGCAGTTGAAAACAGACCAGTTTCACATGGAGCCCAACATTCCTCTATAATGTGTGTTTTATTTTATTATTTGGAAGGTGCAAGTTAACAGGAATGAATTAAATCATCTTTGAAACATCTAAGCAGAAACAGCTGAAGCAAAAGTATTTTTTCATCACTTAAACATCCTTGTTCACGCTTGAAGAATGTGACCGGTTACAGTAGGTCCTCAACCTTGACCTTCTTGACCTTTAGGCCTTAATCCTAAAAGGTCAAATGCATACAATCACCTGAGTTTACAGTGTGTGCAACACATTAGAAGCACAATTATTATAGTGCACACATATTAAGTAGAATAGCGCTTATTTCCCTTGAGGCACTCAGATGGAAATGATGGTGATTAATCTTCAAAATATTACACTAACGAGCTACGATTCTGTGGTGGCAGGAGTTCAGCTAATGATGCTATGGAATCACGCACAGGCTTCAAGAAATTACCCTTTCTAATCAGCTTTAATATCGCCAGCCAATGAATGTGACTGGTGCCATACAGCTTCTCAGAGGAATCGTATCACTCAAGAATCTGAATTGTTTAAATGGCTTGATTAAAAGCTTTGCTATCTCTGTGCCTCCCTCATTTACATATCCTGCTTAGAGCTTGCATTTTCTGGTAACTCTTTAGTTTGTGAATCAGTTATAAGAGATTATATAATCTATAGACATAAATAATAGCATTGAAGGGTTTGTTTTCAAAGCTCGGTAACTAATGTTGAGTAAATCTCTGTTAATAAGGCTCTAGAAAATGAATATTTTTGTTTGTGTATATACTTAAACAGCATTACTGGACCGAGCAAAACAAAACTTACTTTTAAGTGAATATACAAAAGCACAGCAAATATATGCAGTACTTATGAAAATAATAAAAGTGAGCAAATGTACTGTTCTGTAGGGTATAATTGCCCATTAAAAGCATTGTATCCCAGAGTCAAACAAAAAAAAAAAAAAAAGCTTAATTCAGGGCTTGACACGAGAAACAAGTTGGTTTGGTTAATGTTCAAGCATACATACAGGTTTTATGAATGAAAGAAAAATCTTTCCAGGCTTTTAAAATCAAGGTACATGCAATGTAAGAGCTCAGTGGCACAGCATGCTGGGTACCTGCAGCACACCAGTCAAGACGTACTATAACGAGTTCAGATATTTTATTTGCAAATGCAAACATATTTATTGTTCTGTGACAGGATGGCTGACGAGGTGACGTCAGGCCAGAAGCAGAAAGGAAAACAAACAAGTACTGCCCGGGAAAAATACGCTTGCGGTGCCGTTTATTTTCAAACACAAAAATAAAATAAAACGTTTAAACAAAAACACACTGCTCACAGAGCAAAACAAAAGATTTAAACAAAACAAATCACGAACACTAAATACAACCCTCTGGTCCAGCTGGGCAGTAGCCTTCATGGATCCTTAAGCTAGTTGTTCTTTTTACTTTCGGTTTTGTTTCTCTCGCTCCTCCTCTCAAACACCACACCGAGTGCAGAGAGCTGCAGGCTTATATACAGGGAGATGGTCAACTTCTGTGGAGATGGTGACCATCTACCGATTAGCAACATTTAAACAATTAATTAACTTGGGAGATGGTCACCTTCTGTACAAGGTTTTCTAAAACAATAACAAAATATACGGCTCTTCGCCATCACATTTACAAATAATAATAATAATAATAATAATAATAATAATAATAATAATAATAATAATAATAATAATAATAATAATAATAATAATACAAAACAAATACAAAATAATACATGTACCAGGGCAGAGGGGTACCCTGTTCTAAAAATAAACAATACATTTATGGCAGGGCTTTGCCCCGCCCCCTTTTCTTGTGCAGGGCTCCTCACCCTGCCACATGTTCATTTTCAGCTGAGACTAGCCCAAATGAGACTAAGTGCTTAAGTATTATACCGATATGAAGGATGCCTTCCCAGTGTCTTTCAGCTCCTACGTACCATCCAGCAAGTGGGGTTCAACTGCTGAAAGGTCATAGTCATGTCAGTGAATGCTAGGATTGAAATAATGTCTCGACCTGGGGGAACAACACTTTGATACATGGGGCCCTTGCTCAGCATTCTGATATTTAAAAAAAACAATTTCCTGTAAATGCAAACGGCAGGTTTAAGTTCTTCAGAGGCCGGTGGTGGTTTGCTGCCTTCAGGATAACCGCTGGGTTACCTCTTGCCCTCCACCTGCCTTTATTTAGTCTGCCTTTAAACCTGAGCTACAAAACCATTAGCCTTTCATCAAAGGAAATCATCCCATATCGATGGCACACTCTTTAATTTCGTTTATTTTGCTTTTTGTACTCAAGCAACATGTATCTGTAATCAGATATTGTGCAATCTGGGGTTTGGCCATCGTGACATCATTGCCCACACTAGTTTAATCTCCTTCTTCAAGCTATTGCTCTTTGTTGTTTGTCTTTAAGATTGAAGATTGAATAATACAAGTTATCGCTTCAAATCATACAGATATTTTAGTGCCGTCGAGGCAGACGGTTTTGTATTTCGAGGACACAATAAATAATAGTTATTGTTCACAGCTTAAATCTAATACACTTTGAGATCTGATTTAATATTGAAGCTCTTAGATGAACAACTCTACCTAGGTGATAGTTGGCCATATTTATTCTTGGGAGATTACTGTATCTTTAGTTGCTGTGTTTCTTTAAATTACTTTGGTTCCATAACATACATTTCAAAACTCTGTTGTGTATGGTGACATTGGCTAAATAGAATATGATGATGTACAATTACATGATAACTGGACTCATCAAGTGTACAAGGGGATAAACAGTCTTCCATGTAGATAAAATCCGAGACTGGAGATTTCAATAAACTAACAAGGTAGAAGGTTGTCTCCAAGTATATTTTTTGCATCCTCTTGTAAGAGCATTAATGCTTTGGTCTTTTTTAGGGACATGTATGAGTGTAGGTTCACTTCCTGGCTGTGCAAAGTTGCTGATCTTGGCTGGGGATTCCTCAGGGGTCTTCGGATCAGCTCTGTGCGTTAGAGAGGCAAAATCATGAGGGACTGTTACTCCTCACCATGCTACAGCAGACCCTACTGGCCAGGCGGCTGGTGAGTTCAAAGCAGACGCCTGCAGGATTGTTATTTGTCCTCTAGTGGCCGCTATCTCACCAGATGATGGTGAAAGATCTAATCCAGTCACCTGGGCTCTGGACTTTCAGCTGGTTGCACTGTACTATTGCATTTTAATAATTCAATAAAACTGAATTTTGATAGTGTGTTTAAAAGGGCTGTCAACAGGAATCATTTTCTTGTAAGTAACAGTAAACCAATAATACCTCCATGCTCCATACCTTGCCACATTCTACTACTGCTCTTAACTATAACTACTTCTTGTATCTTGAATTTGATTTTACTCTGATAGGTATCTGTATTCACGTTTTTTCTTTATGTAATTGGTCTTATTTGAAATCATTCTCATCCATGTATCATACTTACTATGTGCTCTTACTGGACTTTACTCATATAAGAAAATATTTTTTACTATAAGTTAACTGCTCTTAGTCAAAGTCGCTCTTAAATGCAATTAATGACTGTATTCTTTATTTTGCTCTGATTTTATTGTACTTTATAACTGCTCTTATCTGTAATGTGATATTCTGTAATGTGATATTTTGTTATGTGATACTTTGTACTGTGATATTTTGTAACAATTGTAAGTCGCCCTGGATAAGGCCATCTGCTAAGAAATAAATAAATAAATAAATAAATAAATAATAAAATAAACCAGGATAGTTGAACCTTTCATTTCAACATACATTCCTTGTATATACAATGCTAAATTCTATTCGAAGTAGGTCAAACACTTCAGTCATGCTTGCTCTTCAGAATCATATGTTTTCTGTTCACTGTGTCAAAATATATTATATTGTGATATCTTGCTATACATATTCATGGCTTTCCTAGTTCCAATGTGTGTATATTATTGAAAAACACATCTTTATAATTTCTTTTCATTTCCCTGGCCCTGCTGTATTCTCAATTGTATGTCATACCTCATGCTGGGACACAGGCTGCATTCCTTGGATCTAATAAGAAACCATTTTACATCTGACTGTTTCAAGTCCCATGTCAAAGCAACTTTTAAAGGAAGGATCTTTATTCTGTTTGTATTCCAACATCCACATGCACAGATGAGGTTTTTGGACCCTGGCCATACTTTTGTATCTGAAACCAGGCAGTAAAATCTCAGCCTTTAGCTTTTAATAATGCAGTGAAACAGGACTGTACAGCTTGCCTTGCAAACAGAGATTGAGAGAATTAAAAAAAACAAAAAAAACTTGGCAGATAAGGTATATGTAATGCCTATTCACAAAACTTTAATAGCTTTAAATGTCATTTCAGATTTGGCAATCATCCTGAATTGTTCTGGTTCTGTTTTCCCAACATTGGGTTATTATAATTTTTTATAGATCTGTTTTTTGGCTTTGAGCTAACATACATGTTTGTTTTTTTAGAGAGGAAGAAAAAGCTGAGTAAAAAGCTTTAAAAAACACTCTTCAGTTACAATGTGAAACAATGATATTAGATACATTATACTGGGGCTGCAACGATGGGTACATTTTGACCTTCGAAGGTTCGGAACACGTTACCAAAGGAAGGTTCTAACCTTCGATGGTACTAATTTGCATAATTTACTGGTGATGTCACCATAGCTACTTGTATAAATTTGATTGAAAATCCTATTATTTTACAGGTAACCATATAAATGGAATAAAACATTCATAGGTCATTTAAAAATACATTATAGAACAGTAATCATGTTTTTATAATTTAAATAAAATACACTTGTTTATTTACACATAATTGATGCTGCTTGTGTGTAAGCACTGCAGCGGACTTTAGGCAAAATAAACTTAATTTAACAGTCACCGATCCAAGCAGGTTAACAGTCACAGTCAAGGAGGGGCCATGTTCAGGGCCCTTGTCCGTTCCAGGGTTAAGTTAGAGCGCGCCAATGCAGAGTCCACTGGCGACATGACAGCTTTTGTCAACCAGTGGGCTCTAAATGGCGTGCATCCCCCTTTGTTTTGACCATTTAATTTACAGCCCTTTTAACTGTTTTTTTAGTTCAAATTAGTTAATTGCCCGTCCTTGTTAGCACCCTCTTCTTGAGGGAGCTAAATATAATTTTTCTCCAGCTGTCACTTGACAGCTAGAATGGTCCCTTAATGGGCAATTAAATTGGACTACTACTACTAATATGAAGTTCCAATTGTAAAGTGAGCGCAGAGGTTGGATGTGCCTCCATGATACATCAACAGTCGCTTGCATAGTTTGCATTTAACTTTTTTGTTTGGGCATTTAACAAAAAAGAATCCCAAACAGCAGGCGGGTTTTGAGACATTTCTTTCAATACAGTTTACGCTATCACTTTGCTGTCGAGATGGTGAATGAAGAAATTTGCCTCTGGTTAACACGAGCTGGAGGGGTGAGGGACGGACAGTGCTCAGTATTTTCGAAATTAAAATTATTAGTGTTAGCGTATATTTTCTTTCAAACATATTCTACCGTGACACTTCTCTTACACTGTCTTGTACACTATGTATTCAGTACATATTTTACTGAAGCACTACAACCGCTGCAGGTAGGCCTATCCCCCAGTGCTTTGGATAATATACCCTGCTCCATACACGGCATCGGCACATATAGAGTTGCTACGTATAAAGATTTGGCTGGATTTTAATACAAAAACTTTTATTTAAGTAATATGCATTATACAAATAAAAAGATCAAATTTTGCATGTATGTGAACATTTCATTTGTGATTTATAGTATTTATAGACACATTGTCAAACGATTTCTGTTAAAAAAAACAAACATACAGTGTGTGAACTCGTCTGACAAACCTTCAAAGGTTTAAAACAATCTTCGAATTCCTGGCTAGCGAACGAACCTTCGAACCTTCCAATACAGCCCTACATTATACAGAGAGTTCAGTATATTTTACAGTCTCTGCTTGCTGAATTCAGGTAACTGTTTGATGGTGTTTTATCAGTCTTGACATCTGAATCTGTTTAATAAACAACCTCAACCCCACTGACAAGATCAAACTAATATTATGTGACATTTCCGGCCCCACCTCACTCAGTGTATTTTTTAAGCATGCCATGGGAATCTGAGATAAGTAAATGTGTGGTCTTCACATTCCTCCCAACTCACCGGAAACACATTATCTACTTACATCCACTGCACTTCATATGCACTGGGTAAAGTTACACTTCATTGATTGTGCCTACAATTTCTCAAAAGACCAGATGAAAGCATAGATTTCAAAATATCATTAATTCCTGTGTGCAATTTATGTCTGCTCACAGTTTGAGCAGATCAGCTTTACTAGGTTTCCCAAACTGCTCAAGCTGACATCTCTCATACAAGATGAGATACCCTACACACAACATATGAACTTATAAAGAAATGCATCACCTCACACATTCAGGCTCAAAATGTAGGTTTGTTTTTGTGTTTGTTCTCTGAGCTAAAACAGAGCTTGTGTATTGCATCCATGTGCCCTTGTTGCTGCAGGTAGTCTCTACAGCATGGCTGTCTAGTTAACAAGGTGACCAGTAGCCAGAAAGCTTCAAGGAGGGAGGAAGCTTGTGAGTCTTCAGCTAAAACTATCTGAGGCAAACAAACAGGTAAGTACAGAAAGCTGAACTATGGACGAATATACTGTAGTAAACGTACACCTAGGAATAATATTTTAGGGTTTTATTGAACACGATTTTGAGACACTGCAACTTTCAAGTGATTGTAAAAAAATGATTTCATAAATCATAGCTCTTGTGCACCTCGATTTAATTATATAGGTATGAGTGGGCAGTTTTAAAAGAAGCACATGTGTGTCTTTTTATTTTAAAACAGGTTGTTTAGACATGAACTTCTCTGCACATTTCAGCAGGCCAAGGGGATTTTGTGTGTGATCCAATCTTAATGAACTGTCCTAAAGAGGTTAGCTTTGCCTTGCACCAATGCCAAGGCAAATCAGAACATAACTTGGCCAGTTTGCCAATAACCACATTAAATAACAAGTAGAGTATTTATGAGTTTCGACTGCTCTGATTCGGGGAAGGATTACAAGCGTGTTTAAACAGACATTGTAAATAAGACTGCATGCCTAGTTAAACAGCCACTGATTTGCATTCAAATCAGTATAATGTTGGAACACACAAGAGGGATAAAGTATTGCGTACTTGCCAAGTCTCTTCCTTTCAACTACAGTACTGTTTTTTTTTCATCTCATATTAGCCTGAGGTCCAGCTAATCTCACTTTGTGTGGAACTGTTTTCATTTTGAAGTCCTTAATCATTGTAGAAGTGGTTGAGATTCACGTGTATTTTCCAGAGATTTTTTTTTTATTAAGAATGTGAACCAAGAATAATTACTTACTGTATAGAGCGTTAGCAGCCCTATGCAGTTGAGGGTATTAAAACGCTTTCCTTTTATGTGGATATCCTGTCAGGTGGGGAAACAAAGGATTTTGCTTTTCTGGGTCACGTACTCCTAATCTCTCTTAAATTAAAGTGCATGTTTTAGTTCTTATACATGATTAGCATAGCAATCATTCCAATAAGGGTCTAATGATAGAAATCTGAATATCCGTGCACCAGGACCATTGTAATAAGGTCAGGGATTACTCCTTATTTAAAAGATATTGGTAGCTGTCTATACTTGAAAGAGCGAAAGTTTTTAGTCAGGACAACTCTTGTGATTTAAAAACAACATTTAGAGAATAAAACAGTTGCCAAAAGCATGCATGACAGAATTTCAACTTTGGTTTTCGGATTGCCTTTTACGGCACTTGGTACAGTTTCAGAGGGAGGCAGTTCGACTGCCAACACCCCTGGTGAGGGTGAAAATAAGGTGGAGGTTAGGGAGGAGAGAGATAAACTCAAAAGAATACTATTGGTAGCTGCCCTTAAATGACGTTTGACATGAGTGTGAATGTTACCTCCATAGTTCGATTTCTACTTGACTTTTGGCGATTCTCCTGTCAATTTTTTTTTTTGTTAATTTCCTGTCGGAAACTTTCCATAACTTTACAATTTTTAACAAATTTCTGTTTCAGTCATCACATCCTGGTGACTTTCAAACTGGAAGTATACACAGCAACACTGTGACCTCAGTAAAGCTCACAGGAACATGTCTAACCCCAAAATTGCTTCTTTAATCCAATTCCCTTTCACACTTTCTGCTGCAGGCAGTAGTACTATATATTGGAAATAAGCTTCATGTTTAAGTCCTCCAGTACTCCATAAGTACAAGACTTTACTATCAAGGCTGCAAAGTAAATTGGAACCAAAGAGGTTTTCCTGACTGAAGGGTTTAGCGTGGCCTACTGCTGTTGAAAATCATCCTACAAAACAATAAAACTCCAAGCTGCAGGGGCAGGGGCAGGGGCAGGGGCAGGTGCTGCGCTTAGTCACGCAAAAACAAGCCCTTGGTCGCATGCTTTCCTCTCTCTCTCATTTTCAGTCAGTATAAAACTCAGGCCTTGTCTACTGTGTCTGAGGCAGCCAGTGACCCTTCACAGCCTGGAGTGTCAATAAGAGACACAGCGTGCCAGAGATTCTTCGTCCAGAGGAGGCCCCATTGTTCGGAGCAGGCTTTATTACGCCAGTGTGCTTTCCAATCATTACCACGCTCCTCAGGGGGGAACACTTGTTTCTAATAAAGGGAGGAGAGTCCTGTTTTACCACACTGGGTCATTAAAATAACTTAAAACAGCACAGAGGAGGCTGTGGGTTGGGGCAAGCCAGTCTGTCAGCCCTGCCTAGTTTTGCAACATTTATAATACTTGTTAGCGTGCAGCAAGGTCATTGTTGTAAAAGCTGTTTCATACAAAGAATATATACCCCATAGAGATTCTTGTACAAAGGGAAATAGGGGAGTCTGTATTAGATGCAACCCTCCCGTTAACTACTTCATCACCTGATGTTAATGAAAACTATAGTGCCTGTTAATTAAACTTTGAAACTGAAAAGGTAAACCACATTTAACATCATAGCTAAGCATTAGTTAACTAGTTAGCTATATATTTATTAATATCCAGTGCAAGAACAGGGAGGGTAATTTCTAGTTTTTAAAAAAGTAAATATAGCCTATTTATTTCCAGGACATAATTGTTCAACAATTAAGAAAGATTTTAAAACGTAAAATAACATGTTTTTAAGAAATAAAAACAAAACATGCTTTAGAGGCCAGTCAGGAATCCTTTTCGGCCAATCAAAGCATTTAAAAATGTGTAGATTTACGATAGTACATTAGGACATGAAAAAAAAAAATGATGTCGAGATCACAAGATAAACTATCCAAGATCCAGAGATCATTTTCTTGATGCATTTCTTTCAACAGGGAGCCCAGCAGGTTCAGATGAATAATGTGTTGACTTTATTTTACTCTACATTATATAAATAATGATAAACAAATCTGTTTTCCAGCTGTATGGGGTTTACACTGTGGTTGCAAAAGTACTTTTTCTGGATTTCTAACAATGATTTTACCTCCATCTTTCTACCCAATTTTAAAGGCCCAATCTGAAAGCTGCTTCTGTACTGCAACCCCACCCATTAACCTGTACCACCTGTAAACACAAGAAATAGATCCGTAAGAAATACCTCACAGAACAAAGTGCTATTTCTTATGCTCACTGTACTGAATATTTAAGAGCTCTATAGCAACTGAAACAGATAAATGATGTACAAAACAATTCTAAGCAACACAGAGAATATTTTATACCTCTGGTATTTCAGTAACAAGCTTCTCTTTAAGTCCATTACAAATAGTTTGAGAAGTCCCAAATTCTTAACACTAAACAGCCATTTTTTTATTGATGACAAAAAATGTTTAGAATAGAGGCTAGATCTTTATACAGTCCAATTTGTCTATTTAAAAGATTTTGGCAGCATCAGTATTGTTTACAAGCATTCAAACTTGTGTTTTTGAAAAAAGTCAACAATCTTCTAAAATACAAAGCTGTACAAATATATACACAAGCTATATCTTGGCTTGAGGCTACATGAAAAGCCGCCAATGGCATACTCTCTTTCTTCTCAGAAATGTATAATTCCAAATGAGGAGGTAGACATAATTGCAGCCTTTGTAGCATTTCTGACTGATGTATTTCTTACTGGGGGCAGTGGGGGTTATCGGTTATACTCTGTTGTACCAGCTGTGCATAGAGAGAAGCCATGCTTGAGAGACCTGTTGAGGCCACAGGTGCATGAAACTACCAGGATGTAATGACTGAAACAAAAAAATACTGAATCTTAACAAGAAGAATTAGTTAACATAACATTGAGCTACCAGGTGGCTCTTAAAAGCCTCTTATATTTTTACATGTTTAATTTGTGCGTTTTGTTTCACAGCACTTGGTGACACTGTTCCAGATCTTTATACAAAAGAGCAGTACAGCATGAGTACTATTTGAAATAAATACAGTTGAAAAAAGGAGCAGCTTCTTGAATTGTTTATGTCTGTGTCATGTCTGTGTTGCACAGTGCTTCTCAATACTGCTGACAGGTTGAGAGGTATGCTCTTAAACAGACACTTTTGCTGTTCTCCTTACCAGCAATCACATAATTGCTACTTTTATCGCCAACGCCTTCTGCATAATGACAGTGCCCCCCTTCTTGAAAATAAATACAGCGGAAATATTCGCAAGCTTGGAATTTGTTCCCTTTTTTTCCCAAACTGATTCAATACCCACCATCTCCCCTCCCCTTACAGACACACAAGCACTCCCACAACCGTTATGCCATGCCTGCTGGCTTTTTTGAATGGAGCGTGCCAGATGTGAGTAGTGCAGAGAGCTTGGAAGTCTCTCTCTCTCTCTCTCTCTCTCTCTCTCTCTCTCTCTCTCTCTCTCTCTCTCTCTCTCTCTCTCTCTCAAATTCAAATTCAAATTCAAATTCAAAGGTGCTTTATTGGCATGACCATTATTTACAGTATTGCCAAAGCAATGTATACACAGTACATCTTCTGAACATTAAATAGACAATAACACTGATGAGAATAATAATGATAATAATAATGGTAAACAAATATAAATAATAACCACGTTATTAATAATTTAACAATAACAACAATGAAATATAACAAGATTTGAACTAATATAGAGTGCTCACTGTTTGTCCCTCTGGCTGTGACAGGCGGCTGTGTACTGGGCTGCCAGTTGGACACAGCTGGACTCCTCTCCGAGGAGGATTGGGAGTTTCTGAGAGTCTGGCAGGTCTGGGAATGTTTTGCAGAGATTTTTTATTTGTGGGAAGAAAGTTTCCCTTATTTCTGTGTATTTTGTACACTGCAGTAGAAAGTGCATCTCTGTCTCTACTTGTTGGAGTTGACAGTGATGACACAGCCGGTCCTCTTTGGGCAGCCAGGTCTGCCTGTGTCGGCCTGTTTCTATGGCCAGGCTGTGCTCACTGAGCCTGTATTTGGTTAGGATCTGCCTCTGCTTGTTGTCTTTCACCCTGCTCAGGTATTCAGCCAGGGTGTAGTGTCTTTTTAGGGCCCGATAGCACTCTAATTTGCTTTGTGTTATTGTGTGTGTGTCCCAATAGGTGAGGTAGTTTTGTTTGTGTTGTGTTATAATTTGGTTAACTCGAATTGTCTGTGTTGGAGCAGTGCTGTCCTGAGGCTGGTTGGTGTTAGTGTGTGTTAGTGCAGTGAGCTTCAGGACCAGCTGGCTGAGGGACTCTTCTTTTGGCTCAGTTCTTGGTACTGCAGGGCTTTACTGTGGTAGGAGTTTGGGTTGCTTTGTTTTAGATGAAGCCAAAATTTAATTGCTCTTTTTGTATTGAGATCAATAATGGATATTGACCTAGTTCTGCCCTGCAGCGTTGTTTGGTGTTTTTCTCTGTATTTGCAGGATGTTTTGCAGAACTCTGTGTGCAGGGCTTCTATTGGGTGTTTATCCCATTTAGTGTAATCCTGCTCTGTGAGCGGACCCCACACTTCACTGCCATAGAGGGCAATGGGTTTGATAACACTTTCAAAAATTTTGAGCCAAATTCTAATGGGGAGTTTTATATAAAGCTTTTTCTTTATGGAATAGAAAGCCCTGCGGTGCATTCACTGCCGGGTTAAAGCTACCTGATGCGCTGATGTTTAGGCCCAGGTAGGTGTAGTGCATGAAGTGTTCTATTGTGGTGTGGTGTAGTGTGAAGATGTATCTACTTTCCTGATATCTGGGTTTTTTTCTGAAATATCATGATTTTAGTTTTGTTCATGTTTACTGCCAGGGCCCAGGTCTGACAGTACTGCTCTAGCAGTGACAGGCTCTGCTGCAGCCCCTGCTCTGTGGGCGACAGCAGGACCAGGTCATCCGCGTAGAGCAGGAATTTAATTTCAGTATCAAGCAGAGTGAGGCCAGGGGCTGCAGATTGCTCCAACACTGTGGCCAATTCATTGATGTAGATGTTGAACAGTGTTGGACTCAAACTGCACCCCTGTCTCACTCCACGCCCCTGTGAGAAGAATTGTGTTCTTTTATTGCCAATCTTTACACCACATTTATTTTCCGTATACATTGATTTAATTGTGTCATAGGTTTTACCTCCTACACCACTTTGGAGGAGTTTATAAAATAATCCTTCGTGCCAGATTGAATCAAAAACCTTTTTGAAATCTATAAAGCAAGCAAATAATTTATTTTTATTTTGGTTTACATGTTTGTCTATTAGGGTGTGTAGGGTGTAAATATGATCAGTAGTGCGGTGTTTTGGAAGGAAGCCAATCTGACTTTTACTCAAGACACTGTGTTCGGTAAGGAAGGCCAGTATCCGAGTGTTAATGATACTGCAGAATACCTTCCCCAGGTTACTGCTCACACAGATGCCTCGGTAGTTATTCGGGTCGAATTTGTCTCCATTCTTAAAGACAGGGGATATAATCCCTTGGTTCCAGATGTCAGGGAAGTAGCCCACACTTAGTATCAGGTTAAACAGTTTGCGCAGGGCCTCCTGCAGCTTAGGGCTGCTGTGCTTCAGCATCTCATTGGAGACGCTGTCTACCCCGCTGGCTTTCCTATTCTGGAGGGTCTGCAGTTTCTCTTTAATTTCCTGCGCAGTGATTGGAGAGTCCAGTGGATTCTGGTTGTCTTTAATTGACAATTCTAGTTTTTTCAGTTTTTCATAAATATTGTTTTGATCTAATGGTTGTTCATTGTGTGTTATGTTTTGATAGAGTTTTTCAAAATGGTTTTTCCATATATTTCCATTTTGTATGGCCAATTCTTCTGGTTTTGATTTATTTAGTTTTTTCCAATGTTCCCAGAATCGGTTTGAGTTAATGGACTCCTCGACTTCTGTCAGTTGCTTGTTGATGTGGTATATTTTTTCTGTTTTAGTGTGCGTTTATAGTAATTTAGAGTTTCACAGTAGCTGAGGCGTAAATCTTGGTTGTCTGGTTGTCTATGTTTTTGATTTGATAATTGCCTAAGTCTTTTCCTTATATTTTTACAATCTTCATCAAACCAATTTTCTTCTTTCAGTTTTTTCTTTTGAGTTTTCCGAATTATTTTTAGTTTGGATTTTAAAGCTGCCTGTCTAAACATTTCATTCAGGTTTTCTACAGCTAGATTTACTCCCCGTTTACTGTGAGTATGTGGTGTAACCAGAAAGGTGTTTAATAGTGATTGGATTTTTGGATGGCTGATTGCTTTCTGGTATTCTTCTGCACTGTTTAGAGCCCATCTGTAGGAATGATGGAGGTTATACAGCTTGCAGGGCTGTGTCTGTGTGTTGCTGGTCTGCTCTGTTCTTTTAAGGAACACAGTTATTTGACTGTGGTCTGACAGAGGAGATATTGGCCTGACAGTGAATGCACTAATAGAGGAAGGGTCTAGGTCAGTAATGGTGTAATCTACTACACTGTTGCCAAGAGCTGAGCTGTAGGTGTGTCTTCCTAAAGAGTCCCCTCGGATCCTACCGTTAATAATGTACAGGCCTAGGCCTTGACAGAGTTGCAGTAATTGTCTCCCACTTTGATTTATTTCTCTATCATAGCTGTTTCTCTGGGAGACAATAGGGCTGGAATATAGGGTTTTTTGCCTGAATATATGTTGGTCTCACTGTGTGCTGGTGAAGTCAGGCTGCTTGCCTGTCCTGGCGTTCAGATCTCCACAGATCAGAACATTTACCTGGGCCTGGAAGTGGCAGATCTCTGTGTGGAGACTGGTAAAGGTTTCCTCACTATAGTATGGGGATTCTGAGGGGGGATATATATTGCACACAGGAAGATTTCATTTTGTGCAGAGACAATATTTCTGCTGATTTTAAGCCACAAATGTGACTCTCCCTGTTTAATTGGCTCTATTGAGTTGGTGAGCTCTCCTTTGTACCAAATGATTATTCCCCCAGAGTCTCTGCCTCGTCTGACTGTGGTCTTTTTCAGTGAGGGCACTATGATCTCCCTATAGCCTGAGGGACAGTGAGTGGACACGTCTGCCCTGCACCATGTTTCCTGCAGGATGATGATATCCAGGCCTTTCACTCTCTCTATAAACTCTGGGGCTGTGCTCTTCAGCCCAAACACTGAGGAGCTCAGGCCCTGGATATTCCACATTGTGATGGACAAAGATTTAATCATATTTATATTTGCAATTATTTTTCTATTTTTTTGTCTTAGAATTAAACAAAACATTTTGGAGAAGAAGAAAAAAAAAATACATATTTGTTTTGTAATAATTCACTAAATATTAATTATATTTACGTTTTGCTGCTGAAATCTCTACGTACAATATATATATATATACTTTTTTCCCCTTTTCTCTTTTCCTTTCCTCCCCTTTTCTCTCCCTTTTTTTTTTTTTACAATCTATTTATTTATTTTTTTTTAATAGTAGTGACTTAGCTCATAAGTCTTGTGCAGATGAGGTTCAGGAGGTGGTGAATCTCCTCCAGCTCTGTGCTCCCAGTCCCTGCTGGTCTGCTGAGGGCTGCAGCATAGCTGTGAGCCTGCTGCTGGGATGGCTGGGCTGGGTGCTGGAATGGGCTGGCAGGACCGGACCTGGGTCCGCTGGGCTGGGCTGGACGCTGGGCTGGGCCGGGCCTGGGCTTTCTGGGCTGGGCTGGGCTGGGCAGGTGCCGGTTGTGTTGTCCAGGCTGTGGACGGAGGCTCCTGGGGGCCCACCTGGCTGTCTGTGGGCTGTGCTGTGGTCTGTGGACGTTGAGGCCTCTCCTGTTGCCGTGTTGGGAGCTGGCTGGGTCTCGGCCCAGGGTGACGTCTTTCAGGGTCTTGGCAAAGATGCTGACTCCCCGCTGGTGCAGGTGCACGTGGTCGTACAGGTGTTGCAGCCCGAGGGTGGGGTGGTGTGCCAGGTGCACGTTGGGTAGTAGAGCGCACCCTTGGGAGACTTCCGCGTTGATCTTCTGGATGGTGTATTGGTGGAAATCCTTTCTGGGCAGCAGGGTGGAGATGATGATTTTTGAATGCGGAAATTCCTGGGTGGCCCTCTCCGCCACTCTCCTGATGGACTTGGCCACGTTCTCCTGCTGGGCCCTCAGATCATTGGTGCCTCTCTCTCTCTCTCTCTCTCTCTCTCTCTCTCTCTCTCTCTCTCTCTCTCTCTCTCTCTCTCTCTCTCTCTCTCTGGCATGTCAAGCACATTCAGACTGAATTAACTGACTACACCACCTGAACCAAGAACAGAATCACACTCTTTCTCTCCCACTCCTATTTTCTTCTTTTTTTTATTTCACAGTCCTCATGTCACACAGATAAATCAACACTTGGATACACGTACAGCTGAAGGGATACACTCAGAAATCTTGGGGAGTAATGACTTTGAAGAATGCAGAGCAGTCTATCAAAGAAGCTACTGGCTGCAGGTCTTTGCATACTGGTGCTATGGTCAGGAACTGGAAACATGCAGAAATTACAAAAAAGGGGTCTTCACCAAAAACCTGCAGATAAATACGTTGTGAGTACCTTTCAAAGATGAATTCCCTGCAAGGCACGGTCTTTTCTAAGGGCATCTCTTCTGTCTTTGTATTAACCTTGTAAGGAGAGAGCTCTAGAAGGGATTGCTGGACCTGAGTGGTAACTCTGTGCTCTGCAGCGGCCAAGCCTGCTGTAATTAAAACAGGCTGGAGGGAAAAGTAAGGTTTACATTTTTTTAAGGTGCACATGTTGTAGTGCTCTTTTGAGTCAGCAATGCATTATGTGGCACTGGGAAAACTTTAGATAACTTTAGATGACATATTTCTTGAAATGTCTGTGGGTTTATTGGAGTTTTTACATTTTCCCCCAAAAATAGTTTTTGATGGTAACACTAAGCATGTTGAATCTCAATTTATTTGATATTTTCCAAGACACCCAGCAATCGTGATGTAGTTTTACTGATATAGTTACATTTGATCTTTTTTAACTATATAAAATACCTAGGTTTGGTTCAATTAAAACCCTTTACCTCTTAGAAAATCAATAGTTCTAAAACTGGCTGCAGTTTTTTTTAAATGATTATTTTATTTGATTAACTGTCAGGGCTGAAAACCTGTATTGATTTTGAGAGGAAAATTGTTCAAGCATTGTGATACAGCCATATTTTCAAACAATATTTTCCTTCAGTCTTTAATGACTTCCAATTGTTTTTGAAAGGAGAAAATTCCTTGTTAATGTAACAAAACTGCCTTTCTAGTTTTATAAAATTCAAATTAGTTTTTGTTATAAAAAATTGGAGTTTATGAAAACTGGAGCTATGAAAATATGCCCCAATACAGTATGTCACAATATATGATACTACTGTGGTACCATTCTACTAATGGCATTGTAGCTACATTTTTCTTCAGTTGTCAGCATTTTATAACACTCTCTGACTAACACAATATTTTATTTAGATGTCCACAGTAGCTACTGTTAGCGGTACTAACAGTTAACAGTCTAAAATCTCAGGTATAGTGTTTGCTTCACCCAGGTGTCTGGAAGGGAGTAAAAATGAAGTCTGGGGCTTTTCTTTACAAGGCCCAGCATTCATCTCTTTGTGGGAGGAATAGTAACCGCTGCAGGACAGCGTGGCTGATAGGGACTCCTGAGCGTTTGCCATCCTCGTAGGTGTACTTCTTCTACTGTACACAAGTACTCCTGCCTGTGCTGTTCAATGGGTTTTATTTTACATACACATCTCTGCCATGCAATTCTGTCAGTTGAGGCCCAGGAGGAGAAGGAAAGGGTTGGAAAGGGAAATGGATCAATTCAATTATAAATTCGGAAGTTTCTAAGTGGCTTGAAATTCAGTCGTGGCGCCACTCTCCCTATAGCAGTTTTTTTAATGTTTTAAAGTACCAGATAATACAAACTATGACAACTGTGTGCAATTATTTAATGCTTGTTGTTTGTTATTTTGGCCATTTTTAAAAGCCACTATAAAGATACCAGCACCTTTAGTGACATGTAAAAAGATAAGTAGGTAAATGTTTTAGCTACTGGCTTTATTAGTGTTGTGTGAACATGAAACAGACTATCAATGTCATCAAGCCTACCCAAATAGTACCACTTCATTATAGAGAAATGGACCATCATACCATACACACTTACCACCCTAAGAAACTTGTCGTCAATGCCATGTGAAATCCAGTATGTTATCTCTGTCAAAGGGACCCACCATATTACTGAGAAACGTTATTCAGTGTCCACTCACCAGTAACCTTGGGAAAACACAGCAGTACATATTATAATAAAATATTACATTCATAAATACTTACTCTACAGCGGTCTACAAGCATATTTAATGTTACACTAAAATATGAATGTTACAAGTCCAGCCTTCCGTGCACTAGGGTTGCTACCTCTGAGGTACAAAAAAAAACATCTGAACAGAAGGGGGGCTGTTAAAAGTTTAAACTCTCTATAGAAATCCTAGATTTATCCAATAGGTAACATTGATAATATTACTACTATAGTATTGACAACCAATTCATATTTTGGGCTAATATTGAGGGGATGAGATTAAAATCCAGGATCTTTTAGAGTCTTGTGAAGGCATATTGAAATCCTAGGACATCTTTTTCAAATCCGGGACGATCCAGGGAAAACAGGGAAAGTGGCAACCCTATTGTGCAGATTGTTGGCTTACCAGTTTGTTTACATTAGCAGAGGCAGTTTTAGCTGCCTCTAAACAGACAGTGTCCTTCTGCTACTACCTGCAGCAGCCAGGGGTATAAACCTGCGGTCCAGCAAATCAACCCCAACTGTAACAGCTCTATATGTGACATTTCCAGGCTTTGTTAGTCCTGAAATATCATTTTTTGGTTCCCTTGCAGAAGCTTCTGCATTAAACCAATGTGTGTAGGACACATGCACTGGCTGTTACTTAAAACCGACCAGGGGGTACACTTGGGAATATTCCAGCACCTAAACCAGGCCGGCTGGTCAGCTCACATTGTAATGAATGAAGCCTGAAGCTCCTTGTCGACCAGCTGTGTCTGGGTGAGTCAATAGCACAGGGCTGTCTGATGTAGAAAATCTGCTAAAGATCTGCTGGAAAACTGAAACCAATGTGGAATGAAAGATCCTTGCAAAATGTCAAGATGGCGCCTCCACACTCCCATTAAACATGGAAGTAGGTGAACGAATGGGTGGTTCTTTTAATGTTGTCAGTACAGTATAAATAAAAATAAAGAGGTTTTTTAGCTTTGGTCATAAGAACTTTGGGAACGAGAAAAGGCCATTCAGCCCATCAAGCCTTGTCCCTTGTTAGCACACAATTCTCCCCTACTGGGAAATCTAATTAAAAAGCACAGAATCTAGACTTTTTTAAATGTGCCCAGTGCTTTAGATCCTACTATGTCACCTGATAAGCTATCTAGTGTGTTTATAACTGTCTGTGTAAAACGTGTTTCCTACCATCTGTTCTAAACTTACTTTACTCAGCTTCCACTTGTCCTGTCTTGTTCTACTCTGTGCTGAATTTGAAGTAGTGTCTTGGGGTAACTTTATCTATTCTATTTATGATTTTATACTTAGGCATCAATAAGTCCCCTCTTTCCTTTTTTCTAGGCTGAAGTGATTTAATTATTTAAACCTTTTCCTAATTACATATCTGTAGATACACCTTTATGCTGCTTAGCAAATTTTCAGATACCCCTTGACAAGCAGTTTGAGTAGGGTCTGGGGGTCTAGGAATATGTATTACTGGTTTGGTCAGTGTACCGTTAGTGAAAAACGCAGTGTTGTCTTCACTTCCTCACGTTTAACACTCCCTGATAAATTATCTTTGCACAGAAACAAATACCTGTAGAGTTAGTCAGTCCAGAGCCTTTATAACGAAAGCCTTATCTCCACTCTCAGAGGACCCATATCAAAATGAATCCGTCTTGCATTAAAACTCGTGTAATTCCTTAAAAGGAATTGGTTCTTTCGTCTACTTTGCTGTTCATGTTCAGCTACTACACAGTGCCACCTGCTGGGCACATAAAGAATAGGCTGACCTCCAGGCGTTCCCGCTTTCTCTGCAGAATTATGAGTATCCTAACCAGCCGCAGTCGGTGCAGTATCAGAAGAACGACCGCTGCCCCCCGCCACCTCAGATGCTGCCGGAGCGTGCCTGCGAGGTGCTCAGCTGCAGGTCCGACTGTGAGTGTGAGCGACACAAGCGCTGCTGCTACAACGGCTGCATCTACGCCTGCCTGGAGTCCGTGCAGCCACCTCCGGGTATGTGGCCTTTAATAATGGAAACTCTCGCTAAGTAAATAATTGTTTACACCTCTTTTGCACGTCCATTTAAATAGATCTTAAATATGCAGATTTGAAAGAAGCACGTTATAGTAAAAATGTATTTTTACTGGTAACACTTTACATCAAGTATTTCTAATTACTGTGTATTTACATAATAATTACTTACTAAATGCATATGTACTTCCACACAATTACAATGTTTTTATGCTTAGTTACAGGGTAAAGGGTTAGTTTTAGGGTTGGGGTTAGTGGTAGGGTTATATCATGCAAAAAGATAGACACATTAAGTACATTGTAACTATGCATAATAACATTGTAATTATGTGTAAGTACGCATGTGTTTACTAAATAACTACTCTGGAAATACACAACAATTAGATACACAGTGTAAAGTGCTTTCGTTTTATTTTAAAACATTTGTGAAATACATAATTGTTCGTAAAACATGTTTTCAGATATGGTTGCACTTTCTTGGTAATTTTACCTGGAAGGTGACATTGTCACCATGGAAACTCAAGATCTGCTCCTGAATGACACATGTAAAAGTTCAATAATAACCGCTCGGAATGATTGCAAACATCATAAAAAGGAAAGGATGAATTGACTTCTCCCAAGACGGAGGCAAAAGAAGTACTCTATTTCTTTTTTCTAGTTCTTGATTGGCTCGTGCAGCCTAAGCCCCGGTGGCTTGGAGGAAACGGGTGGCTATTGGACGGCCCAGAGGAAGTGCTTCAGGGTAAACAATTTCTGTCACTATTAAAACAGATAGCTGTTAATAGGATCTGCATGTGACTAGAAATCACCAAGTCTACGTTCAGTAAATACCCCATGAAGAAAATTATGCAAATGCTATTTCGGAAAGAAAAATATATATTAAGCAAAGTTGAAATAACAAACAATTATGGTAATGTGATCAATATTTTTTTGTATCTTAATTATTTGATGTAATTACAAGTTATTATCGATAATCATATTGTCAGTAAAATGGATAACTACCTCTGCTTCTGAGATATTGTGTTACGTTTTATTTCTGTACAACCAATATACTTTAATGGGGCAACAGGACATTCATGTAATCCAGTCTCCTCTGTACTGTGGCAGAGCAGTCGTATGCTAAGCAGAAAATAAAAAGAATATGTGAGAGAGAAAGAACTACTAACTAGGCAGAAAGCTGTGAGACATTCCCAATGCTTGAGTCTTGCCATTATCCCCAGTTGAAATCTTGTCTTGTTCATCAAGACTGGAGCTATTACCGTATCCTACCAGCAGGGGTCATCAGTATCTGTAACCACAATGTCTCAGAGCTACTAAATAAGCAGAAATCCCCTCTCCTGGTGGTGGCTGCAGTGAGTAAGCAGCGCTGTTCTGATCTCCCTCTGTTTGTTTCAGCCAAAGCCTGCAGCACCACAGAGGATGGGGACGAGCCTCTGCCCTGCCCCACAGGGTACGAGTGTCACATCATCAACCCTGGGAACCCTGCAGCTGGGATTCCCAACAGGGGGCAGTGCATCAAGCAGCGCGGAAACTCAGGTCAGCGCACACAGACACTGCACAGCCACAGGAGGGTTCAATCTAAAACTGTGTCTTAAAGAGACCGCAGCAAAAATGAGTTCAGAAATATCACCAGGTTTAGCTACAAAGGTCTGCAGTTTTTAAACTGATGATGTTACATTTATTTCATTTTAAGACAGATGGTACTACATTTGGTCAATGAAAGATCTCACTTTGTATGCCTTACTTGCAGGAAATTTACTCAGCACTGTCTTGTGGGTGAAAGCAAGGCTGAACGCACGTCGGTCAGTATGGTAAGCAGTTGGGTGTTTAATGATAGAAAAGTACCAGTCAAAGCAGGGAGGACAATTTCACCCTCTGGGTGAAATAGCCAAGAAAGCATTGCTTACAAATAGATAAACCAGTGTAGCACCAGATATTTTTAAATAAAAATACATGTTTACAATACATGTGTTTCTTTCAAAACTACACATTTGAACCCTATGAATGGAAGTGCACAACAGGTAAGACTGATGGAATTATTGCCAGAATTTCTGTCTCCACGGCTACCAGTAACATTGCTTGACCCCTTACTGATTTTGCTCCAAAAATGAAAGACATTTAGATTCTATCAGTTATCCTGTATCTGATCCAACAAGTACAACACAGACTGAACAGTACATTGTATAAACTGTATAAACATAGAGTTAAGGTAACACTAATTCAATTGAAAGACTCAAATAAACCAAAAGTAATAATTGCAGACTCCATTTAAATTAAAAAATAAAAAAAAAACTATTAGGGGTCAAACTAAAGGGACGCTATGGGGATAGCTTTACCGGAATGAGGAAGAGAAATTCGAAATTGGAAAAGAAGCTTGACTTTTCAAAACTGTCACAGTACTTTCCCAGGTCATGGGATGGTGTGTCAGTAAAACGACACTGCTCAAAATGATTTACAATATTTAAAACGTAAAAAAATATTAAAAAGGCGGGAAAATGTTTATAAAGTCCATTGAACTCATTACTTTTTGATATTAATAAGAAACAGGTGTAATTACAAACTGCTATATTTAAAGCATGGCTAGTGATAGTTTTAATTTTTAGGTGCAAACCAAGTAAAGTTGTGAAGACTACATACTAGTCGTAATGATTTTGAAAAGACAAGCGGCTTCCGATGCCTGTTTTTATAATGAATGCCATTATTTACATAACAAGCCCAACCTTCACTGACACCTGTCTTTATTGTTTGCAGATAGACGCAGCTTACGACATAAATACTTTAAAGATTACAAAGATTATCAGGGTAAGGAGCATCGAAATCCTGAACATGTGCAACTGCTTACTCAAGCTACTACAGATTGAGGCTCTTAACAGAGATACAGTACCACCCATCCAGCAGATATTCGGGATTTGTCACTGGCCATATTGATTATGTGTTCTGGCAATAGAAATCTACTAGTCTTTCCATGTCAAATCAACATAATAGTATTCTTTTGCAAGACACCATATAGATGGATACAATACCACATAGATATGGAGCCATACAAAATAACATTTTTTTAAAAGTTTTTTAACTTATTGCAGAGTACCAGCAACAGTATAGTCAATTTAAACAGTAGCAGCATTGATACTTGGAGTTCAAGTGCTACTGTCCAGCTCTAGTTGTTACCATAGACTTACCCAGGTTAGATCAGCCAAAGTGAATTTATACAAAGCCAGTAACATCTAGTCAACAGTATTAGGGACCGGGTTCATTTTTGTTATACATTGCTGTGCTCTAGATGGGTCTGGCTCTTTTTCTCTTAAAGACATGTTAGCTGATCTAGCCTTGGTTACTATGTCTAAGCCAGACAACTGGAACAGAAGAGCAGCTCCAAAACGCAGGACAAAGAAAATATCAAAAATAAACAAATACATAAGTAAATATGTATTTAACTGTGGCAATATGAACAACTCAGAATTATTCTAAACACAATAGAAAGGCAAGGACCAGTAATAAAAATGTGACCACACATCATCTAAATGATCTGGAAGTGGTTATGGCTAATAAATGAAACACATAGATCATACACTCCTATACACTATATACAGGTAGTGGACATAACAATGAAAACACCTGGGTAAATGAGGGACACCAAGAATATTGAAATCAAGGGCTTCCACACAGGTGTGGCTTATGTGTTAATTAAGCAAATAACATCCCATCATGCTTAGGGTCATGTATAAAAATGCTGGACAGGCCTGGTTGCCTATAATTATGGCTAGCATGGCTGCAAGAGGAAACCTCAGTGACTTTGAAAGAGGGGTGATTGTTGGGGCGCGTTTGGCAGGAGCATCAGTGACCAAGACATCTCAACTTGCTGATGTTCCACGAGCAACGATGTCTAAGGTGATGTCGGCATGGAACTCTGAGGGAAAGACATCATCAGCAAAGGGCAACAGTGGGCGAAAGCACATACTCCAGGATTGTGATATCCGTGCATTAATTCAAAGTGCAAGGCAAAACAGGCGAACAACTTTAGATCAATTGACTGCAAATTTCAACCTGGGGCGCGAGTAGCCAGTTTAATCAAAAACGATCCACCGAGAACTCCACAGAGTGGGATACCATAGTGGCCCAACGCCCTATTAAGTGACTTTACATTGGTGTTTCCATTTTTTTGTAGACTACCTGTAGGATTGACATGTGCAATTTTGAAAAAAGTGATATCTGGATATCTATATTTAAAGTTCTGTTTATAAGGCATACGTTCAAGTAGCCTTGCACTTACTAGGTCATTTCACCTGGCTCTTCCAACAGGATGCTTCCCCTAAAAACTTTGCAGCCAGTAACCTTGAAGACACACTGCCGCCATGAAATGATCTA
This sequence comes from Acipenser oxyrinchus oxyrinchus, assembly GCA_030684275.1. Taxonomy (NCBI): domain Eukaryota; kingdom Metazoa; phylum Chordata; class Actinopteri; order Acipenseriformes; family Acipenseridae; genus Acipenser; species Acipenser oxyrinchus. Next base: position 15,345,667 of record CM060263.1, on the reverse strand, counting down.
GGAAGATAAGATGAATGAAATGGTAACATCAGCTATAACCACTTTAATCTAGAACATATTGCAAGACATTTCACTAACTGGTCTGCTACATGTTGTCTCTTTGTACAGGGTATCCGAAAATGAGGGTAAAGCTACTCTAAGCAAACGTTTAGATCGCTCAGTTCCAGAGAACGCATCATAACAAGGAACCATCCTGCTGAATAAGGAAAAACGACACAGAGACTCACACAGCAAAGGCTTTTTAGATCTTAAAAGACTATTTTTATAAATAAACTTGCAGGGATCAAAACAAACATTAGTAAACTGGAGTAGTTATTTACTTTTAGTAGCCTGGCGGTATAACTCTTCCCAGGAGTTTCTTGGTACCCCAAGGGGGAGGGGATGTATGATAATGGGTTTACAGTGCTTTTAATTTTTAAGAAACACAAATAAGCTATTTTGAGTACACCGTTTACTTGGGCTTTGAAGTCATCTTGGCTTTAAGGGGAGCAGATTATTTTGCTCTTTATCAATCAGTCTTCCTACCTCTGACTCATGGTGATAAGCTGTATTCGCCATCTCCCATTAAAATACATATGAGACCTAAATAAATGAATAACAGCTTTGTTAGTTTTTGTTCTTGCTTAAGCTATAGGGAATTTTATTTGACTGTATCTGACTTTGAGCAGAAGAATACATCATTTTCATTCAGAACTTTTTAAACATGCGTTCCAAAACATGTATTTCAGATTACTTAAATGTAATATTGACAAGGACTTTTTCAGAGCCAAGAGTTATGAAAAATACTTAGTTACTTCAAGTGGCATTCTTTTTTTTTACTTACTAGCATAAAAGCTAGACATTGGTCAGTACTCGCATGAAAAAGGTTTCTTACTGTGTGTTTTAGTATTGTTATTATTGGCAAAAGTAATATGTAATAAGTAATACAGTATATTACTTCAATAATGTAACATTCATTTTTAATCAGTAATCTTTGAAAGTAATATGAACTAACCTGGTTTAACTCTTGCATTGTGCACGGTATATTGAACAATCAACAAAGTGATAGACCATGTATTCTTTTTCAGATTTTTTTTTTTTTTTTGGTGTGTGTGTAGTAAGATGTGCTTTCATTATTTTTCATTTTGTGTTTCTCATTTTAAAACATTATTCATTTTTGGACAACATAAAAGAAAAAAAGAAAGGTTCATTTGGGGTTTGACCAAGTTCAGTTTTGCTGTTTCAGTGATGTAGTATGAGGCACCCCAACATTGAGGTAATTTTCAGACACAAATTAGTTTGAACTAGAATACAATACAGTGTCAGTGCCTTTTTTGTTTGCAAAGACATTACAAAATGTTTTATGCTGTATACGTACTTGGATTTAGATTGTAGCCAATGCCTTGAAATGCCTCATTCTACCAACATTACAAAGGATAACCTTGAATACAGTGCTATAGTAAAAACATTAGTTTTAATACTCATTACATATCTCTAAAAAACATGGTGCTACAGACTTGGGAATTTTAATTCCAGAATTTAAAATTAGTACAGATATTTGAGGGAAATTGCTTTTAGGCAGCTGGCATATTCCAATTCATTGTGGCAACCAATCTTGCAAATTCATTTGATTGGTATTGGTTGGTATTCAGTTGGGTGACAAATCAATATAAAACTGAAATCACTTATTAAACCAAAGACAAGACCTTATACATGCAGCCAAAAATCATGTAAGGTCACCTTTGAAAGGTTAGACTTCAGATCAGGTACTTAAGAGGGTTAGGCTAAATCTTAATTAAAATCCACAACCAACCCCCAAAACATGAATATTTTATAGTCACTTTGGGTATATGTGTACATGCTGCGTCTTATCTGGCTGATATGAAGTACTACATTTTGACACAGAACAATCTATGGGAGAACACAATGAAAAAAATGCCCTGTTGAACCCTGTATGTGCAGATCACATGGTTAATTAACTAGGAGAAGCAAAACGTGTTTGAGGCATTGTATCACCAATTGGAGTTAGCTAAACAAATGGTATCAGCACTTGAAATAAATAGCAAAAGATTAGTCTTATTAACCATGTGAGTTCCACAAAAAGGCATGAACAGCACGTGTAGCCGGATATGGGCCCATGAAGGTGATCAGGTGTTGCAACTAACTTAAGAGCACAATTGTGCTTTGGGTGTAGTATTGGGGCTTTGAAGGCCTCTGTGCTTGTGTACGGTGATCGTATCAGAGGTGTATGTATTTTAGTTTTGACAAAGATAATCTGTGAATGCAAAATCCTCATTCAATGCTGAATCATTCAAATATCACAGATATGATTACCATATCTGTTTCTGAACTACATCATCCACCTTAGTGGCTCTTAAAGCACTACTGCAGGCAAAAAGATATACTATATAGAGTGATATAGCAACATTTTTCTGCAGTTAAAAAATGAACTGTTTCCATGTGTGAAGTTAGAAATATACAGTGCCTTGCAAAAGTATTCAGACCCCTGACCAATTCTCTCATATTACTGAATTACAAATGTGTGGCAGGCTGGCTCGCAGTGGTGAGATTGATGACGTCACGGACCAGGAAGTAACTGAAACCAAAACAGTGGATGGACGGTGAAGCTGAATGCAATGGCACTCAGCGTGGATTTATTAACAAACCAAAAACAAAAGATTTAAACAAACATAACAAAACACAAACCAAAGGGCACGAGGGCCAAACGAATAAACAGACAAACAAGTAAGTGGCGTGCTGGCTAAACCAGCACGTTTTAGCAATTGTTTTATGTCGCCTCTCTCCGCTCTCTACTCCAAAACTCCACACCGCAGCACAGACAGCTCGGTTCTTATACTCTGGCCGAGGGGTTAACTAGCTATTAATTATCTTATTACCCTCGGCCACAGTCTGCATCGCTGTTGGTAAGGATGCATGACTGTCAGCTAGTTAAATAATCAGTAGCTGATCAGTCATGCATCCTCACGGGGTTTTAAATATACATATAAAAGACGCGGCGCTTTTACCCGCGCCGCAAACAAAAATACAAATAATAATAAATAGGGCGGGACACTCCGCCACACATGCCCCCTTGCGCAGCACACATGGCCTTTTCGGCCACCTCCCCTTATTCCCTAAAGTCCCGCTAGCCGTCCTGGCCCCGGAACAGGGGAAGCAAGGTGTCTCCGGGCGGCCACGGCGGGATGTCCTCCTCCCACCCCAACAACTGTAGCGCCCTAGTGGACCACGCACAGGCCGGCTCCTCTGGCCAGCAAAATTTTGGGGTGGTCTCCAGACCTGCCCCCTTCTTCATGGCCGGCAGCTCCCTCCGTGGGGCTCCGCCACCCTCTCCTGCAGCGAAATTGCTGCGGGGAGCTGGTCTCCTGACCTCCCCCTTCTTCATGGCTGGCAGCTGCCCTTCATGGGGCTCCAGCCACAGTATTTCCTGCCGCGAAGTGCAGCTGGGGAGCTGGCCTTCTGACCTCCCCCCCCTTCTTCGTGGCCGGCAGCTGCCCTTCATGGGGCTCTAGCCACAATATTTCCTGCCGCGAAAGTGCGGCTGGGGGAGCTGGTCTCCTGACCTCCCCCCCTTTTTCCGTGGCCGGCAGCTCCCGTTCATGGGGCTCCAGCCACAGTATTTCCTGCCGCATGGCAGGACTGGTAGCGACCCCAGGCAAAACAGGACCCTCGGGAGGCGATGGCAGCAGCAGCGGACCCTCGGGAGGCGACGGCAGCAGCAGCGGACCCTCGGGAGGCGACGGCAGCAGCAGCAGTAGCGGACCCTCCGGAGGCGAACTCGGGAGGGGAGCCCCTGGCCATGGAGGCGGCAGCGGGAGCTCCACTTCTCCCTCGTTCCCTGTAACTGGTGGCTCTCCAGGCGATGCGGCGCAACAGGCAGCCCCAGGCGATGCGGAGCAACAGGCAGCCCCAGGCGATGCGGAGCAACAGGCAGCCCCAGGCGATGTGGAGCAACAGGCATCCTTGGGCGGTGCGAAGCAGGCATCCTTGGCGGTGCGAGCAGGCATCCTTGGCGGTGCGTAGCAGGCATCCTTGGGCGGTGCGAGCAGGGCAAGAGCAGTCCTTCCCATGACGGTGGTTGTGGAACCAGCAGGTATTCACCCTCTGCTGGTGGAGGTGGGAGGGAAAGCAGTCCTCCCACGGGCGGTTGAGGCGGAACCAGCAGGCATTCACCCTCTGCTGGTGGAGGTGGGAGGGGCAAGCAATCCTCCCACGGCGGTTGAGGCGGAACCAGCAGGGATTCACCCTCTGCTGGTGGGGCTGGGAGCGGCAAGCTGTTCTCCCACGGCGGTTGAGGCGGAACCAGCAGGCATTCACCCTCTGCTGGTGGGGCTGGGAGCGACAAGCTGTTCTCCCACGGCGGTTGAGGCGGAACCAGCAGGCATTCACCCTCTGCTGGTGGAGGTGGGAGGGAAAGCAGTCCTCCCACGGCGGTTGAGGCAGAACCAGCAGGCATTCACCCTCTGCTGGTGGAGGTGGGAGGGGCAAGCAGTCCTCCCACGGCGGTTGAGGCGGAACCAGCAGGCATTCACCCTCTGCTGGTGGAGGTGGGAGGGGAAAGCAGTCCTCCCACGGCGGTTGAGGCAGAACCAGCAGGCATTCACCCTCTGCTGGTGGAGGTGGGAGGGGCAAGCAATCCTCCCACAGCGGTTGAGGCGGAACCAGCAGGAATTCTTCCTCTGCTGGTGGCTTGGGTCCTAGGGCTGTGGAAGCACCGACTTCCCGCTCTTGGGCTAGGGAAGCACCGACTCCCCCCTCTTTGGGCTGTGGACGCACCGACTCCTCCCTTTTGGGCTGTGGACGCACCGACTCCTCCCTCTTGGGCTGTGGACGCACCGACTCCTCTCTCTTGGGCTGTGGACGCACCGACTCCTCCCTCTTGGGCTGTGGACGCTCGGGCTCCCCCACTGGGCGTAGGGACGCTCGGGCTCCTCCCACTCAGGCGTAGGGACGCTCGGGCTCCTCCCACTCAGGCGTAGGACATTCGGCTCCTCCCACTCAGGCGTAGGGACATTCGGGCTCCTCCCACTCAGGCGTAGGGACGCTCGGGCTCCTCCCACTCAGGCGAGGAGACGGCAGCAATGGCTCCTCTCCCTCTGGTGCTGGGGAAGGCAGCGATGACTCTTCTCCTCTGGCGCTGGAGAAGGCAGCGATGACTCATCTCCCTCTGGCGCTGGAGATGGCAGCGGCTGGGCTTTTCCCGATGGAGCTGGAGATAGCGGTAGCCCTGCCATATCTGCAGCCAGGTAGCGGATTACCATGTCCGCAACCTCCGCGAGGGACACTGGGCAGTGTTGCTTTTCCCAGGCTTCCCATCGCTCTCCATCTCTGGCCCACAGGAGGTTGATCACATCGGGAGGGCCTCTTCAGCATTCCTCCCAGGCTCCACCAGCCAGCCCCAGATTCCCTCAGAGGAGAGTGAACTCGCCTTAGCCAGCGGGCCCTCTCCCCTGACGCCGGACGCCAGGCTCCTCCATCTTCTGCCATGCGTGGCTCTGGCTGAGTGGAAGATACCTTACCTCGCCACACAGGAAGCACCACCCTTCCTCATCCAGACAGGCAAGGCAAACATCCGGCGTAGAGACGCGACGGGACCTGTGACCGGGCCCGCTGCTCTTGATGCGCCACCTGCTGCTGTTGCTGCTTTCTTCGGCCGCTTCTTCCCATTTTTTTTTTTTTTTTTCAAACACAAAAACACTTTTCAAAAAATAAAAAACGCCCTTTGTATTCCTGGTCCGGCTGTTGAGGCGTTGTTTGTCCCACGAGGACACCATATGTGGCAGGCTGGCTCGCAGTGGTGAGATTGATGACGCCACGGACCAGGAAGTAACTGAAACCAAAACAGTGGATGGACGGTGAAGCTGAATGCAATGGCACTCAGCGTGATTTATTAACAAACCAAAACAAAAGATTTAAACAAACATAACAAAACACAAACCAAAGGGCACGAGGGCCAAACGAATAAACAGACAAACAGTAGTGGCGGCTGGCTAAACCAGCACGTTTTAGCAATTGTTTTATGTCGTCTCTCTCCGCCTTCTCTCCGCTCTCTACTCCAAAACTCCACACCGCAGCACAGACAGCTCTCGGTTCTTATACTCTGGCCGAGGGGTTAACTAGCTATTAATTATCTTATTACCCTCGCCACAGTCTGCATCGCTGTTTGGTAAGGATGCATGACTGTCAGCTAGTTAAATAATCAGTAGCTGATCAGTCATGCATCCTCACGGGTTTTAAATATACATATAAAGACGCGGGCGCTTTACCCGCCAAACAAAATACAAATAATAATAAATAGGGCGGACACCGCCACAAATGGTACACTGAAATTTCGTTCTGTTTGATATTTATTTTAAAACACTGAAACTCAAAATCAATTATTGTAAGGTGACATTGGTTTTATGTTGGGAAATATTTTTAAGAAAAATAAAAAACTGAAATATCTTGCTTGCATAAGTATTCAACCCCACACATGAATATTTGGTAGAGCCACCTTTCGCTGCAATAACAGCTTTAAGTCTTTGGGGTAAGTATGTACCAGCTTTGCACACAGTGTCGGAGTGATTTTGGCCCATTCTTCTTGGCAAATTTGCTCCAGGTTGTTCAGGTTGGTTGACGACGCTTGTGGACCGCAATTTTCAAATAGTGCCACAGATTTTCATTGGGATTGAGATCAGGACTTTGACTGGGCCACTCCAATGTTGCTTTGGCCTTGTGCTTGTGATCATTGTCCTGCTGAAAGGTGAATTTCCTCCCAAGCATCAGTTTTTTAGCGGACTGAAGCAGGTTCTCTTGCAGTATTTCCCTGTATTTTGCTACATCCATTCTTCCTTCAATTTATGCCCAGTCCCTGCTGATGAGAAGCATCCCCACAGCATGATGCTGCCACCACCATACTTCACTGTAGGGATGGTGTGTCTTGAGGCATGGGCAGTTTTAGGTTTGCGCCACACATAGCGCTTTGAGTTTTGGCCAAAAAGCTCTATCTTGGTCTCATCTGACCACAAAACCTTTTCCCACATCGCAGCTGGGTCACTCTCATGCTTTCTGGCAAACTCCAGACGTGCTTTCAGATGGTACTTTTTGAGTAACGGCTTCTTTTTTGCCACCCTCCCATACAGGCCAGTGTTATGCAGAGCTCTTGATATGGTTGACTGGTGCACCATTACTCCACTCCCAGCCACTGAACTCTGTAGCTCCTTCAAAGTGATTGTTGGCCTCTCTGTGGCTTCTCTCACAAGTCTCCTTCTTGTTTGAGTGCTGAGTTTTGAGGGACGGCCTTTTCTTGGCAGTGCCTGGGTGGTGTGATGCAGCTTCCACTTCCTGATTATTGATCCAACTGTGCTCACTGGGATATCCAAACACTTGGATATTATTTTGTACCCTTTCCCTAATCTATGGATTTGTATTACTTTATCTCTAACTTCTGTAGAATGCTCTTTGGTCTTCATTTTCTTTCAGATTCACAGCCTGACCAATGATCCTTCAACAGTGGGGTTTTTATCCAGAAAATGTGACAGCAACTTTAATGGTTCACAGGTGGAGGCCAATGGTAAGGTAATTGTGTCCTCGTTAGGGCAATTTCTTTCTTCGGTGTAAACTGGGAGCTTCCACAGCACAGGGATTGAATACTTATGCAAGCAAGATATTTCAGTTTTTTATTTTTCTTAAAAATATTTCCCAACATAAAACCAATGTCACCTTACAATAATTGATTTTGAGTTTCAGTGTTTTAAAATAAAATATCAAACAGAACGAAATTTCAATGTACCATTTGTAATTCAGTAATATGAGAGAATTGGTCAGGGTGTCTGAATACTTTTGCAAGGCACTGTATATTAAAACCAACCAATGAAGGTTTGACCTTGATAGACACACTATATACATTTGTCCAGTGTTGCTGTTAAACTATTAAGAAGTAGATTTAAATCTGTGTATTGTAAGTGCACCATGGGTGCTGTATGTATGATGCAAAAGTATTTTAAATAAATATACAGATCACAAATGTGTGTTTTAATTTTAAACAAGTTTCTTTTAGTATTTCTAGATATCTATGATAAAACATTTTAAAAAAAATACAAAAAGTGATGCACCAAAAGATGTTCCAACACAAAAGGAACCAGTGATACTGCTTATAAGGAGGTATGGTTTTAAAATATAGGAAAAACAACACCTGTAACTACAAATGTTGAAGGAGGACAGTAACAAACATGGTACCGATGCTATTTAAAGGAAATAAGTTTAAACTGAATGCCCCAAAAATATTAAGAGGAAAATATGCATTTTTTATTTTTGACACAATCGAGTTCACAAATCCTTGGGGTACTGAGCAGGTAACGGGGAGTCCAGGGGGTTCACTTTATGTTCCGAATTTCTTCTGTCTTACTGGGGCTGGCAGCTGGGAGTGGATGTCTATTAAGGGGCGCTCTACAACTACCAGCCAGTCATCTTCAAGCAGGTTTACATGGAGGAGGGGCCATGGGAACAAGGCAGTAAAGTACAATGTAAGAATCAGGGTCAATGACCCTAACACGATCTCTGTGAGTCCACATCAATCATAAGCACTATTAGGACCAGTACCTCATATCAGGTTTGCTTATCTGATCATTCAGAAAAGCTCTCCACTGGGGCTGATCGGGCTAATTTACCATTCCAAGTGAAACAAGTGAAGAAAGAGCTGATTTAATTGGTGATGATTGCTGCTTTTCTTACTCTGTAGAGAACAGCAACCCATACAAATCCATGTAGCTCTTTCTTCACTTGGAATGGTAAATTAGCCCAATTGACACCAAAGACCCTCACCTGTGGGGAGCTTATCTAAATACTGATTTTGTGAAGCTCTAATGGCCACCACATTATCAACATGAAAGCAGCCACTGCCATCAGAGTGCAAGTACAGCACAGCGAGCTGGACTGACCCGCAACAAAGCTTAAGTAAACTACAGAGACCCAGGGTATGCTTGTAATAGGACATTGTTTTCTTGTTTGTTTTACATTAATTTCCACCAACCCATCTGTATTTCCAAATTTTGATACTCACAATGCAGTCAAACTTTGTGCTGCAGAATGTCCTCACCAAGTTTTCTCGGTAAGCAGGCATCTACACATATGTAAAAAGCTTGTTGGACATACAAGCACCTTCACAATATTCCCACGCTGTGGCATATGTATTAACTAGTTCGGTTTCTGTGTAAGCAGTCACATTGATTTTAAACTACTCTTACTTGATATTTCTTGCACATTTTGAAGGCATTATTCTTGCTCGGCCTGTCAGTTTCCGACATATCTTTCGGGGTCAGCTGGCTATAGAACTGTGCCTGTAAGTCTACCAGAGGCTGTGGGAGAGATTAACAAAATGTCAAAAATTAAATCAAATCAAATTTACAGTGCAATGCACAGCCCTGGAACAAGGGGCAGTGAAAATGCACTGAAAGAAACCCACACACCACTAAATAAAGAAATAAATAATTCCAGCATAGAAATTTAAAAGGAAACTTCCACCACAACATTTAACTCTTTGCGGATCTTATGTCGGACCTGGTCCGACATTGCAATTATTCCTATCCGGTCCAATGTCAGACCCTGTCCGACATCATCAAAAAGACGCAAAAACGGGTTTCATTTTTTCTCCGGAAAAGCCGAGAAAACCATTCAATGGCCAAGTGGGAGCGACAGGAGCCGGGAAAAAAAAAAAAAAAAAAGGGCGTATCTCATGAATAGTCATACTTGCCCCTGGCATCAGATAACGGCGGCTATAAGGAAACAAGCTGCCTGTGACTGAATCAGCGCTCAGAGAATATCACGGACATTTGCAGAGCTTTTTTCAGATGTTATAGTAATAAAATAATTACTTGGATCGCATTATTGAGGCGTTTGGTGATAAAACAAGTGATCAGGAGATGATTGATCGGTATGTACAACTATTATTATTATTATTTATTTCTTAGCATATGTGAAAGCTATAGCGATCAAAAGGGTGGGGCGGGGCTGGAGCTGCCTAGTGAGTGCTTTGTTGATATGCAGGGCCTTTTAAACCCGTTTGACTGTGGAAAAAAAATTCTATTAAACAGCGCGTCTAAAATTAACTGCGCGTGTGAAAATAAATTGGACCTGACACACGACACACACTTAATAAATGGACTGCAAAGGGTTAAACAAAATCTTTGGAAATGATGAAAATATAGAAGTATGAATTTGTGTTTGAAAAGGAATTAATAAAAAGTAAAATATTATTTAAAAAAACAAAACAGAAAGCGCATGGATCATACCAAATATAAATAACACTTGTTTTGTCAAGAACCAACAAAAGGTGACGCTTACCAGCCTTTGGTCAATGATGCAGAACATGTGCGTGTCATGAAGCATAACCTGTGATGATGCACTGGGGTTAAAGGTGATGTGAGTAATGGGCGTATGCCACTTACTCCGGCACCTGTGCAACCCCTCCTTCTGCAGCTTCCTGCTCCAGTCTGTGTACTGCTTGTCCACTATACTGAACTCAAAGACCTGCCAATGTAAATAGGAAAAACAATGTGTGAATACATGTTCCACAAATCAAAAATCAGTTTAATTCACTTCTTGCATGTCAATTCAGTCATAAAAATGACACTTACTCCCTTTTTGGAAGAACCATTTTATCCGAATTCCACCATGGATATTTGTGTAAAATGGCCATTTAATTCTTGTGGAAAAAGTGTTGCACAAACAGATTATTCTATTAGTCGGATTGAGCTCTCCACAGAAATCGGGTACGGACAATCAGCAGAGGGTCAGCGGTATTGATAGGGCTCATTTACCATTCTAGGTAAAACAACTGAAGAAACAGCTGCTTGGACATGTGATGATTGCTACTTTAAGACTCCGTGGAGAACAGCAATCCACACAAATTCATGCAGCTGTTTCTTCACTTGTGTTACCAGGAATGTTAAATTAGCTTAAATCAACACCAATGACCTCCTTTGTGAGCTCAATCTGAATAATCTGTTCATGCAGCTCTATTAGATATCCTGATAGTTTTCATACCTGTTGATCTGCATGGGCCATGAGCAGATTGCTGGTTTCTGGGTGTATTGCCATTGCACTGGGGAGAGAGTTATACACTGGCACCATGCAGTGATGCTGAAAGAGAAATGGAAGGTTGGTCACTAGGATGCTCTGGACCATGTGCATTCAACACAATGATAGACTTATTGTCCAAATGACATGGAACACTTTCTTTTCATAAATGTTATTTCCATAATAAATCATCAAGAAGTCATCATAACACATTCTACTGCTAGCTGTACTGCTTATTCAATGTAAAGGCTGATATATTTGCTTTTCCACCTAGTTGATGACATACAAGGATTTTAAATTAGCACCCCCTCCCCTTTACTTATAGGTATTCATTAAAAAAAAAGCTGGTGTTGTTCAAATCCTCATTATTTTTATAAAGAACAAACACAGACTTTACAACTAAAATTCACAATCCTCACCGTCAACTTTTTCAAGTTGTACACATTGATCTCACAATGCCGATTTGCTGATGTCAGCCACTGCCCATCTGCACTTGCAGCCAGCAAATGAACAGGCGCAGAGGATCCTGTAGGAAGAAACAGGGCTAGCTGATGAAACAGAAAGGAACAGGAGCACTTCTCTCAGCCACCAAATGTGCTTAATCTGACAAGCACAGGACCATTGCTGTCCACAACCAACTACCATTCTTAGAGTAAGTAGCAGGCTTCCGAAGAATAGCGTTATACCTCCCCATATGTTGCTAAAACTAAGTAACATACCTTTAATTTTTATTTTCATTGTTAACATGGTTTGAGATCTGTCCTTTAAATCACTGCAGGAAGAGCGATTATAAAAAAAAAAACACACACACACAACAAAAAAATAGTGCTCTGTCTTTTCTGTTTCCGTTCCACATCATGGATAGTTATTGCTGTGTTACCTGTTTGACAATGTGGGTAATAAATCTTACACTATCAGTGCATTAGAGCAGCTATTTACAAAAAAAAAAAAAAAGAAACAACTTTGAAACAGACTTTAGTTAGAAGTGTAAAAAGATGTCAGGATGTTAATGAAAAGAAATTACAGGGATGTTATTTAAACAGTTGCAACAGCACATGGGGACGTGTAACACTATATTTTTAGGAACCCCGCTACTTACTCCAAAAGATTCACTAAGACACAAAATGCTTATAGCATGTAATGAAGGGCTCCCCCCATGCTGTAAAATGCTCCTGTGGCTTAAGCCGGTGGGTTTAGGTATATCAATTCTTTCACAGTTTGTCTTCTGCCTTACTAGACTAATTCAAGCAGTTATTGTTAAAATGCCACATGAAATTATTCTATCAAGCAGGACTCTTTTCTATCAAAGACTCACCTGACTTTGGTTTGAATGTGTGCACATGTTTGCACTCCGACCGGGAGAGGCTGATTACGTGGATGGTCGCCTGCTCAGAAGCAACAAAGAGCTTCGAGGAATCAGCTGAGAACTGAAGCTGGTGAGCAGACCTCAAAACTTTTGGGAGCTTCGAGACCTACAAGAGTGATTTATACATTAAATACATTTTTTTTTTAAAGTTTCCTGAAAAGTCCTGCTGACAGAACTATAATATCCAATGCTTACCTCCACTTTATTTTCACTTAGATTTTCTAGTTAACACTCCCATACTTAACCATTTGAAAACGTGTAGTATAATAACATTACATTTTCCACTATCAATAACTGGTTCATAAAAATCAATGACCATACAGTCTAAATAACAATGTGTTCATATTTACAAACACATGCTTACATTTTAAATGCATTAAATAATAACATTTTCACATTGCAGCATGTACATTTGATTGTGTAAAACATCACATTAGCAATGCTACATACAGTTTCTAGAAAGAATGAGTACTTTTGGATACGATCCTACCTTGGTAATACTGATGTTATTATTGTCACACTGGAGTTGATACAATCGGATGCTGGACACTGTGGAATAGGCAATCCAGTGCCCACATTCTGATATAGTGCTACAGCAAATGTGATCGTCACCCTGGAAATTAAATGGAAAAGAGCAAAAAATTAAACCATTTTGCCTTTTTCTTTAGATTACACTCCTTTGCAGTGTTTTGAAAAAAAATAAAAATCCAACTGTACCTTTCTCTTAAGCTGAAGAAGTTTCTCTGGTTTTCTTGTAACTGGTAAGCTTTCTCCTGGTTTTCCTTAAATAAAAAAACACATTAACTAACATAAGGCTACCCAAACCATTTTTATCCAGAATTCTCCTGTATTTGTAGTTTTGACGGGAACTAGCAACCAGGATTAACACCAAACTTAATGATTGCATTTGCTTGTAATATAGCAGATTAATGCAATTAAAATTTTACAAATAATTGCCCCGCTAAATTGTTACTATAAAGGTATCATAAATATAAAAAGAAAATATTAATTGAAAAAGTTTATTTGACAGAACTCACCAACGGTGTCTGTGCCCCCCAGTCTCCACAGCTCGAGCTGGTCAGGGAACTGAAAGAGGAGGAGGCTGGGCTTCTTTGCACAGGAAACAAGACTCCGCTAGAGAAAAACAACAACATGTGGGTTCATCAATTCATTAAAATAAAAATCTGGGACTTAAATTCGATGAGATGTTTTATAAGACCATTCCAGGACAATTCCAAGATAATCCTACAGTAAGAAAATAATTTATTTGGTGCATTTTCCAGGGCAGGATTTCACTAGTCATTTTCTTCAACTTTTCAGGTTTCAAGCCCCCCTAGGTACCCAGTCTGAATGACATCAGCATGGCTTACATACACTGTGTAATGTTCGCACACAGAGAAAGACTGGCAGCTCCTATACCCTGGATTATAAAGGTTTGCTCAAGGATAGCCAAGTGCTTCTCTTGATGTTTGTAATAATACAAGTGTGACATACTGTACATATGTATTCATGTCATCAGAGATATGCATGTAAAATACACCTTGTAACTCCTTTCCCCTAACAAAGATGATTCACTGTGCCATCAACCAGAAATACAATCATGATTTTTCTATTAATTTCAGAGTAATTGCTTGCCAGTGGCTCTATCATCACTGGTGGAGAAAAAAAAAGTTAAACTGTGTGAAGTGGACTTACATGTGGGAAGATCACTTTCCGAAGTACAGATTCACTAGACTTGACTTCCACTTTATCCATCAGAGGACAAATCACAAGCTGTGTGTCCAGACCTGAAGCCAGAAAAGATAGTTTACCAACTTTTGGCCTTCCTATTTCTGTAGATGCTGTAGATCTGAATTCTTTTATTATTATTAATTACCAAATACAGTAGTGGCTGTAGCTCAGAATCACAAAAATGGTCTAACTGCAAGCAGACCTACAGCAGAGGAAGCAGCTTTTTACATTTTTAATCTTAAACATATTTAGAAAAAACACACAGACACATATCTATTTGTTTTCTTTTTTAAATCCAAGAGCAAACAACCAAAAGGTTTTCAGCACAACAGAAGTGTCAGCAGTGCAGATGGTAACAGATAAGAAACTCCCTTAGATTATATCCTTTATTTATTTTTTTTATTTTTTATTTTTTTAATTTAGTCGTTGCCAATGATTTTACCCCAGTTTTCTCCCCAATTTGGAATAGCCAACTGTATTTTTTATTAATCCCAGTTCACCGCTGCAACCCCCGGAGACTGGGGAACGGCAGCTGACACACACGTCCGCCGAAACGTGTCCCTGCCTAGCCGTCTTTTTTCACACTGCAGATCAACAGCGAAGCCATCAGACCTATAGTGCCGGAGGACAACATAGATCTGAATGGCTCCACAGCAGCCCCACAGGCGCCCTCTATCAGCCACATGGTTCACTGGTGCGCAGTGAACCGTGGATTGCCATGCCGACCTAAGCCCTCCCTACCTGGTTGGTGCTCGACCAATTGTGCACCGCCCCTGGGAACTCCCGGTCACGGTCGCCAATGACATAGCCTGGATTCGAACTCGCGATCTCCATGCTATAGTGCGCATCCTGCACTCCACGTGGAGTGCCTTTACTGGATGCTCCCCTCAGAAGCCCCCTATCTATCCTTTATTACTTATGGGCAAGATGCTCAATTTGTCATTAAGAGAATACTCAACGCACAAAGTCATCCACTGTGGAGTTGACTTTACACTGTCAACATCTAGAAGACAGACCCTGTCTTAAGAGGGCAGAGGCTCACCTCCAGACACCACAGCTGTCTTTGTCTCTGTTACGGCCCTCACATCATGGGTGTGGTGTTTGAATGTCCTGGTTCTGATCCACTGGGTCTCCGCATCTCCGATCGTTGGAGAGAGCAGCTGGAACTGAATCACTGTACCTTCTGATGTTCCAGCTACAATGCTGTCCTCATTCTGTAAATTAAAGATGTTTAAGTGTGTATTTGATCTACCCATTGAGAATAATGTTCTATTGAAGGTTTGTCATGTTGATGAAAACAGCACTGGTCTAGTTTAAAATATGACCTCTACAGCAACATTAGTGCCGACGATCCCCCAGGAGATATAAAAATAATTTTATTTCTCATAGAAATGCTTGGCCATCAATTTGTAACCAGGTTTCTTTTTACGATGAAGACTGCTTGGTTCTTAGCTTGTCTTTTTTTTTTTTTTTTTTTTAAATATAACGTTAGTTCAGTTTCTACAAAGTAATACCAGGTATACCTTACCTCCGATACAGATAGTGATAGCACATCCCATTTCGACACCAGGTGGGTTTTTATTAATGTTCCTTTGTTTGCATCCCAGAGTTGGACCTTCCCAGCAGAATCTCCGCTCACTATGGTGTAATCCGACAGGAAGGCAACATTCCACACCACACAGTCCTTATTGCGGGTCCCTGCTGGCCCCCTATCCACCAGTATCCTCTGAACAGAGTGACCTGAAAACAAATAGCAAGTCTATACTCTACATCACAGAGCGCATTATAATATTCTCCCTTCATGGGCTGCTTTTTAAGACACTTAGATTGCAAGTGGCACATCTAGAAGTCTCTCAAACCTCACTTCCGAGGCTTCATTAGAATCCAGCCCGTCACAAGTCAAATTAATTTCATGGTCTGAATTCAGCATTTATTGGACCGAAGGTAGGACAACTGTCACACTGGAGAGAGTATCGTTTAATAGGCAACACACAGAATTTCCAGGTTAGTTGTACCTGATTAGCTAGCCCCACCCCCACCCCCGCCTCCCACTTGTCATTGCTTTGCTAGCATAAACCAATCCACAGCAGCAGCCAGCGCAAACGCTGTTCAAAATCACAACATTGGGGAGACAGCACAGGGCAAGTGCTTTTGAGTTTGCGCAGTGCACTAAAACAAATTCAACTCACCTGATTTGACATCAAACACTCGAATCACATCTAATGAACCTGCAGCGATTAGCGTACCGGACTTGTGCCACGAGAGGGAGAGGATGCGTCCTGAAAAGGAGGAGAGAAATCAGAAATTCTTGCTTTTGAATAATAAGTCTTCTCAATGCATTCATTGTTGTTGATCATTCCTTGTTTGATTCTCAAATAGGAAAATGGCTGCTGAATGCACCTCTATTATGTAGTCTATAAAATACCTTACTACTATGATTAGATTTCAGTATTTTTACCCCTGTATTGAAATTTGAAAAATGTAATATTTTTACTACAGCCATTGTAAAATCCAGTATGTGTTCTTAACCAAAGATAAGCAGCATGATGAAACAGAACTTAGTTTTGCTTAATTTTAAGTTTTTTCATACATGAAAATAAAGCATGTTTGTTTTACCAGTTTTTCTTAAATTTTAACCAGAAAACTAGCACAAACTAAAATCAAACACTAACTGCATTTATGGGCGGAAGGGGGGTATTGTACCATCTTTACCCATTACATCATATGCGGGGGAAATGTTATACCATCTTTACCTGTTTAGTTCATATTAGAATGACTGCTTGATTGTCTTAGATAATCTGTTCATTATTTTTATGTATACATGATTTTGGACTCTCTGATCGGACCTACCTTTCTGTCGATCCAGGTTTCTCTCAAACTGGATTTTATCAGGTAAAATTTCAAACAGCTTCACAGACCCATCTTCACACCCAAACTAATAATTTAAAAAGAACAGTAAAAAAAAAAAAACTACAATGAATACAGCATTTTTACAATGGGGTGATATTTAGTTTTCTTTAATACAAATTGCTGGGAACAAAAAGAGTGTGTTTATGCAACAGATCTTAGTAATTTGATATTACAAAGGCTCATTAAAATTAACTCTTAAAATGAACCTACCATATCGGTTTATTTATTGAATCGCAAAAGTATTTCAGTTTTTGGGTTCCGACCAATTCCTTCAGTGCACATTGTGCGCAACTATTCTGCAGCCCTGGCATGGTCTTGCAACTATGGCTCCCAGTTATAGCATTATAAAAGGGGAGCACTATATAACTGTATCAAAATAACACTTCTTGTACATTTATGGTTTAGATCTACTGACCGCAAAATGAGTCTCTGCAGAGTTGCAAGCTGCAGTCCAGATGGGTCCTCCGAAAGCATCCAGAGTGTATTTTGGGCAGAGTCGCTCCAGATCATACTCCACAACCTCTCCATTCAAACCAGCCGTGAAGAGACGATCACAGCCAACCCAGCAAATCGCTTCAATAGACCTGGAGTCACTTCCAGGGATCACCTAAGAAACGACCAAATATCTAATAATGAAACTGCCTGATACTGTGTAATGTAATGGCTTTTGGAATGCATTACTGGTATGTGTTACAACTCTGGACCTGTGTAAGGCGAGTCTTGTTTAGACAGCATTATATTAAAAACCATTGAATCAGATGGTCTGAAGTGAGGAATTAGCTATGGCAGTGTAAAGGGGTCAGTATTTGGACTGTCGATGCATTTCTTCTCAATGTACCTTTTCCTGGAAGTAGTTGTTGGAGAAGTTGAAAATCTCCACTGATCCATTTAGTCGTGCAAGGGCCAGTCGGTCAGCCTTGCTGTTGAAGGCCATGCAGCGAATCCCTGAGGGCATGTAGTCGAAGAAACGCACCCGGTGAACCTTAAACTCCCCCATCCTTCAGCCGAAAATCAAACACAAGTTTGAGACTGAAAAAAAGAAATTCAAATAGATGAACACAGACAATACAAATCAAGTCACTTGTGGTTCCTAAAGCATGGCAATATCTTTTAGTATGGTTCAATGAGTATATAAAATACACTATATAAAATACACTAGCATTCAAGACCAAAAAAGGTATCTCCAGTCTTTCTTATCTGAAGAAGAAATCTTTGTGGTCTTGACAGCTAGCGTATTTTATATACATATTCAGCTGATCCTTTTTAAAAGGTATCAAGCAGGATGAATATGTTCTATCTGTGCTACTGTAGACAGGTACTGATAGCAATATGTTGTGATTCATTTGCATTTGCACAAGGACAATTCACACACACCAAAAGCTTTTTTTTTTTTTTGGTACTAGTAACATTAAAGCAGATGAGTGTTTTTGTCTGACCACAGACCACAATTGTTTTTTGTTTTCAGAATTACAGTTACATATTTGTCTATTGGCATTGATTAGGTTATTTATATATATATATATATATATATATATATATATATATATATATATATATATATATATGCGTGTGTGCATCTCTCTCATACGTGCACTGACATTTTTCAAAGGAGAATGCATTATCGGTCTCATCAAAATACTGTAATACTTTTCAATTCAGGGTGAAATTCTGCCGGTACTCACTGGTACTCTGTACCGGGACTTATTTTGATGCCAGTACTGGGTATCGGAACTTATTTAATCTGTTTTTCACCCAGCACGGATGCATTCCATCCACTCACACAGTCCACTAGCGCAACGTTTCTCAAATACACTTTCATTCAGCAGTTTGTGCTGCTTGCATTGTTTCCTCATACTGCTTCTGTTTCTGTTAGCTGCTACTGGCCACCATTAACTTCAGTATAATCACTGCATTTTGATTGGCTCAGCTTTCATTCAGATCAGATTTCATTACTGCACATGAATTTGAAGGCAAAAATCCATGTTAAGTGTTCGCCATAAATTACATAGTTGATAAATATTAGAAATAATTATAACGGGTTTGGCCTTGCACCGATTTACCACATTGCCAGAATTTGCGCGAAAGTTTCTAAAATGGCTAGTGACGTGAGGGACAGTAGGGATGAACATTAAAAAACCGGGATCAACAAAGTGCTGCTTCAGATTTGGTAAGGGAGTCACAATCGGCATACAGGTGTAGGTGTGCTTCATGCTTTTCAAACACTGGCCAAACTTGCAAGGTACATGTTAAGCATAGTGAAAAATGTTATGTTTTGTTGTGATCCTTCTGTTATGAGGACTTTAATAAACGAAAAGTGAATTTTTTTCTTTGTACAATGCCCCCTTTTCTAAAACATTTTGATGAGTTTAAGTTAAATGTGAGTTTTCACTTGCGTACATCTAAACAAGTCAGAAGTAAACCACAATAATGATATTACTTTTTGAAAATGTGTCTTGCCACTTTGTTTTTTGTGCAGAAACAACAATACAAGGGATTAAAAAAAGCTACTTTTATACTGTTTCTGCCTGAATTTTTTTTTTTTTCTGGAATAAATCATGGTAATTAATCTACACAGAAACACAACAGTGAAGCACACAGAACATATTGTTGTAAGATAAGTAATAAGTACAAAATAAATAAAAGAAACAGGGATATAAATTCTAAACAAAGGCTATTATTGTAGCATGGCCAGGTCCTGTTGTAGGTGAGTACCCAGGATCTGGAAAGCATGGGGATGATTTCAGAGAATACTATGGAGATTAAAATGGCCAAGTACATCATTAGTAGCAGCAGTGCCTGTTACATAATAAATTTGAGGGGTATTTTAGCCTCTATTGTGCATTGTTTGACTTCGACCTTTTTCTAGCAGTTTTTTAACACAGTTTTTTATAACACCATCCCTTTTTCAGGATATTTAGAAACAAAATAAACCCTCTCTACAGCAGTTACTGCATAGTCTATTATTTATTAATGCTTGTCATTTAAGGTTTAACTTAAGTGTTATATTCCAGCACATGACAGTGATATGCAGAGGATAAAAAGCTTTCATTATGTTCATCTTCCTTGTTTATGGTGAATTGGTTTTAATTGATCAGTTATTTAAGGCTTATTTTGTATTTATAAATATATCGTGTACCGATATGTATACATTTTAAAAGTATTTATTCATTGGCACTCAAATTGTCTCGCTTCTTAAATGCGTACACCCGGCTTTGCATAGGAGTACCTGCACTTTTTTGTTGAGAATTTCAGCCCTGTTTTTCATTATGTAAACCACAGGCCAACTGTGTTCTACTGCCGAAGCAGCCTTTAGTTTAATACCTTACATTTTAAAATCGGTGTACTGTTCACAACCGCTGCTTCCTACGATCCTAGTGCCACATGCTGCTAGATTCTTGTACCTAACTTAATTTATTTTCACAGTAAGTAAACACCGCTTTTCTTGATCAGATGTTAGTTTGTATATTTACCGCTACTTGAATATTTGGTTTGATTTAGTACATCATCATCATCCTTCTAGTCTTCATCCAAACCTAGCTACCGCTGCTTTACTTCAGAATTTAAAAAAAAAAAAAAAAATCACGCACACAGAACTATAACGCCGATGTCTCCCAAACTTTATTCGCCGCTATAATGACTACGGTACAGTAATCATTACAAGAATCTTTGTAAACAAAATAACAAATTAAAGTAATGTTTAGTTCGTTTTACGCATAAAACAAAAACGCAGTATCGGTGCGGTAACTTCTACTGACACACACGCAAACGACCTAATTGCATTTACATTACTAAACTAAATCTACCTGAGTAATACAAATGTAAGGAGTGTTCTTACAGACTTTTCCAGACTTTCTTTAGTTGCTTTTTCGGTTCTTATTTTGCGAGTTTTCTTGAATTCATTACAGCGAGCTCCTATCACACGCCAATATCCCCCACACTGGCACCACGTTGGAGACCTTCAAACCGGAACTGGAAGCAGTCAACAGTCCCTGATTCCGGAAACATGTGGGTGCTCTGGAACGCTGGCGGGAAGTTTATTTAGCTGTTGCACTGAGAGAGAGAGAGAGATAGAGTTGGCTCTCTAGACACAGCTAAACGAAGAAAGGTAATGTTAAAATGTTGTAGTTCGTGCTGTGTTTTATATATTACTCTACACAACCTATACAGTACATGATAGCCAACTCAGTACGGTGATACATGCGTGTTGAATTATAGTTTCATATAAATCTGGTAGTGCTCCTCTTGGTTTTGTATTTGTCGCTTGTATAAATCAAATTAAGTTCACAACAACATTAAACGATTATGTAAAAATGTCAGTGTAAAGTGGAGTGTGCAAGGTTATATAAATGGAAAAAAAATACATCAGTATTTTGCCCATATTTAGTTACAGTAACAGTAGTAATTTTCTAGCCCACTGCTGGCGTAATTGCGTTTAACAACTAGAAAAACGACAAGCTTAATTGGTCAGGGTTCCGTTCTTGTAACGTAATAATAATTCATTCCAACATGTAATATTATAATGCTGACGACTGACGCTTATTTAAAAATTCAAATCGGTTGAGCTGCTGCTGTCGAATCAATAATGCTTTTATTAGAAGGATGGAATGGCCACGACACAGTCCTGTTTTTTTGTTTTTCCTCCTGTTGATAAATCAGAATGACCAATAAACTTGCATGGTAAAGATCTAAATGCCTCCCATAGCAATTTCAGTAAATCCATCAATTAAACAGTAAATTATTGCATAATGTATTTCTAAAATTGACCTTCTCTCTACATGCTGTTTCTTTTAGAGCTGTATTCATCAAGCTTGAAGCCTGTGACATGGTTCAAATCCTCATCTCAAGGTTTACAATGTAAATTTCCTCTTTTTTGCTCATCATAATGTGCCAGTGAAAGTAACACCAAAAACCCAACGCCTTTGGAAACAGATTTGCAAGAAGTTGCCACTAGATGGCAGTAGTAACATGGAAATGAAAGGCAAAAAGTGACCATTACAGTTGGTAATCCGTTTTGTATCATTCTGCCAATAATTTAGCATATTTTGGGAAGCCCATTCACTCACTACCTTCAATGGCTTCCTTGTACTACAAAATGCAACAGATGACAGCCGGTTGACCGCTGCTGCCCAGCTAGCCCACACAGTTGGAGGTAGAATTAGAATTAGGCAGGTTATATCAAACACTTCAATATATAGTATCACCATGGCCATAACTAGCGTTGAGGACACCGAGGTTGTGTCCTTGGTTGTTTTTTGTTTGTTTTTGCGTCATTAATGCTGATGTTCATGTAAAAATTCTGGCAAAGTACAAAAGACTCCTTAATTTTCTCTTGGTTTGCCGTGTAGCATAGATTTGGAGGTTGAATAGTAAATACCAAGCAGTCTCATAAATACTGCCAGCTATAGCTTGAAGCCTAAGTTTGACCTCGGTAGAATGTCAGCTCTGGTTACAATGCTGAGTATCACAACAATTCTTAATCAGTAAGATTGCTGCATTTGTTTTAGATGTTACAATTGACTTTACATTGATTGTATGAAGCTAGTACGAGTGAATAAGAGATATCCTGAAATTCTTTTCTTCCAGCCCAGAGGGAGGAAGCCCTGGGGACTGGATGCTGATTGAGCTGCAGGGGGAGATAGAGTCACGCCAAAACACTGGCCTGGCTGGGAACCTAATGGGGGATCTGCATTACACCAAAGAGGTAGTGAGCTTCCTAAGGAAGGACCATCATTGGGGAGATACCGCTTGAAATGCACATTCAAAGCCCAGACATTTTCAGTGGGGTGGGGTTGGTGTATTGTATAGGTTATTGTACTTAACATTTAACGTGGAGAATCTTAAAGAATAAGTAGTTTCAAGTTAAATTTTCTAACTCCCTCCTAATTGCAACGAGCCACTATCATTTTAAGCTACTTTCACTAAAGTTCTGTGTGATTACATTGCTTATTTATTGATTATTCCTAATCAGTAATATTAGTTAATTACTTCATATACTCTCCATACGGTTGAACAGTATGAATATGAGACTGTAGTCAATTCTATGTCATGAAAGGGTACTACTGTTTTGTGACCAAAAAGTCAGGATCGGTTTTACGCATTGCTGGGACAAATATCCAAATATTTGTTTGACATGTATTCGGATACAAAAATCAGATGTTTGTATTCACTAGAAATGACAAAAATACCTTGCGCTTATTTACAGGCTCACCAGAAGTTGCGTGACAGTTTAAAAAATGGCAAATGAGAAAGAGCTCTGCGTCAAATGTGAGAGTTAATATATGTAAAAAAAAAAGAAAACACAGGATCAATACACAGTAGCTCTTGAGCCTCTATCTAAAAGTTTTAGACAGCAAAAAGTAAACAAACCAGATTATGCGTGCACACGCATAGTGATCTCAATGGAAAGCCATCTGGGTCAAAAAAGTTGTGCTTGTAGCTGGGTAACGGCAGTCGTGACACAGGGTCACAATACGATACGTATCACGATACCGCAGGTCACGACAACATACCAATGGTCCAGGCCAAAAAAAATTATTGCTGGTGCCACTTCAGGAGCAAGTTAGTTGCTACCATATTCAACTGCTTAAAATACAACAACTTGTTAAGACGCTAAAGTGATACTAAAACAGTAACTTAATGTCTGTACTCACGTTATTGTTGCCACATTCTGCTGAATGGTTAATCTATGCAGTTGATGACTGCAATGAACTCAGCATGTTTATATTTTAAATATTTTGCAAGTGTTGTGTCTGGAGTTGGTGATGCCGCCTCTAATTGTGTACAGTGTAACATGGGAATAGCATGCTGCAGCTCCAATGCTCTGTGTTAGTGAAGTCCTGATCTGACAGCATGTAAACAGACAGCTTTTATAATTACGTGTTACCGGTACTGTTTATTTTTCAGTAAAAACAAGTTTAAATTGCAGTGAGTTGTTTCAGCTGTTTACGATATTAAATACTAAATGTTTACACAACACTCGAACATGTTTGGTCACCGTCACATCTGTTGCATGGTTATAGTATTTTGCTGGTATTGATACAGCACCTGTCTGCGCTTACAAGCATTTGTATTCCATGATTAACTAATATTATTAGTATTAGTTACGGTCCTTCTCTGACTTCAGTTTATTAAAACGTGTGATATGTTTTTCCCCCTCTTACAGACCGACGTCATTTTACTATTAAAAAAGTGTATTGATACAGGGGTCACTATTGATAATTGTATCGTCAGAAAAAAGGCAAGCACATCATTCTGAAATGCCTTGCTTAAACAGTGCCCAACTTGCTGGAACTGTTATAGTGATTTTTATATAGATTGTATATATTATATTTTTTTTGTTGCAACTTTATGTGGAATGTAATAAATAAGAGCCAAAACTGTGTTTTTTTCCGCTTCATTTTACAACGCCATTTCCACGTTTGTTTATTTGAAGTGTTTAAAGTTGAACTTCAGTTTTCGTTGCTTGTTCAGCTACAAAAAGGCACAAGTAAACCTCATGTTATTACTTTATGAAAACATGTCTATGGCCACTGTTTACAGTGAAGAAACAGCAATGTCAAGGAATGAAAAAAAAAAGTAAAAAATAAATAAAATGCGGTGTCAACTTTATGTACTATTTATTTCGGGACTAAACAAAACAACGTTTAACTTGAACTGCAATTTGGCATCCTTTTGTTTTGTAGTTAATTCACGCGAGTAAAGTAAGGCTGAACAATGTATTCTTTAATCCTGGGATTTTTTTTTTACTTTAACGTGTAACGTCTTCCTGTACTAATATAGAGGCACACACACAGGGGCCACGCCCCCCTGCCCCTGCTGCTATGCTGTCTCTGCCTGCGTTCTGAGCAATATAATGGCATTTTATTACTTTTTGAAAACGAATGAATATCCGAACAAATATTTAAATTATGAGCAAATATCTGAACATGAAAATCCTGTGTTCGTCCCTGCAGTAGTTTTACTAAGTCTATGCTTCACTTTTTTCAAAGTGAATTACAAATTTGTAATGCTTCTTGCTCTCTTCTAACTTCTCACTTTGTGTTTGGCTCCAGGGGGTGCCTGTTCTCATAGTAGGACATCATATCCTGTATGGGAAGGTCGTCAAACTGGAGAAACCTTTTGCAGTCCTTGTGAAGCGATCTGGACACCAGGAAGTGGATGGGAACACCATGGAAACAGGCGAAGCAAAGCCCTCCACTAATTATCAGGTCACAGCACTTATCAAGAAAAAGATGATCTTTAAAACTCGCCCAAAGCCCATCATCACTAATGTGCCTAAGAAAGTATAGCACTGTGGGGTCGCAGGGATGTCTATTGTTTGCTGTAAATTATACTGCACCCCCATGCCTTTGCATTCTGGAGACCTGGGTTCAGGGCGAAATTAGTTTGGTCTCAGCATTGGCCCAGACAACTGGCAGTGTATTTGAGGGAAGCTTAGGACAGAATGGCAAGGGGTGTTCAGGGCAAGATTCAGGTGCGATTGAAGAACTGTGAGGTAGTACTCTCATGAGCACTAAATTCATTGGGTGGGGGTGGGACATTTTACACAAACTAATTTGAATGTGGCAGGGCAATAGTATTACACAATTTTACATGGATCTACTGTATATCAGGGCAGACCCAGAGCTTGCAATGCTTGTTCACACACGAGCATGTCCAATCTCGTGTGAGCAAAAGGGTGTTTACTTTGAGTTTACACACATAACTTCTACATTTACTGTGTTTTATAATATTTCTATCTGCCCTTTTATAGTTCTGTTATAAAGATTGCTTGGGGAAAGGGGGCTATGGATACAGTTTCACAAGAACATGTGATGTCTCCTCTTATAGGTGCTGTATGTATTGTATTTTTCCTCTTTTTCTTTGCTGTACAAAGCACACACTCCTTCCCTCCCCTGCATATACATGCAATGGGGAATTTTGAATCACAAGTCATGTTAAATGTGCTCTAACTGATGTAACTCAGACAACAAGAGACTGTGCAAGTCTCTGTGGTGAGTTACCTTTTGGACATTAAGCCAGTTACTGTAGAAATGCCCTAGTAATAATTTTTATGGTTTCAGGAATGCATAAACTCAATAAATAAAGCTGTTAACCATATCTCTTAAATCCTGTAACCCTTAACTGTGAAGAAAAAAACAAACCAAAAAAACACACAATATATTCCAGAGTTTTATTGAAAAACAAAGCAAGTTGAAATCTGAACCTTTTTTTTTTTAAGACTTTAAAAATATCTGCAAAAATAAATACATATTTTGAAATAAATTTATTGTAAAAAAAATCTTTTAAAAGTCCTATATATATATATATATATATATATATATATATATATATATATATATATATATATATATATATATATATATATTTTTATTTATTTGTTTTAAGGTATCAACAAAGAAAAATAAAACATTTTACCATGAAATTCAGCTAGGTTACAAAGGTCACTCATTACCAGCATCCATGGTATTAAATATACAGTTTAAAAAAAATACATAATAGAAAAATATATTTATTTACATTTTTTTTTGTTACCTTATGTAAACTTGTTGTTTAAATGCAACTGCTGGGTTATATTAATGTCTTTTCCCCAACCAAAGAAAATCAAACCTAGTTTGAAAGCACTGTAAGCCACCTCTTTATTTTAACTGTGGTAACATATGATAAGATACAGGGGTGGTTATAGTCAGATGGCCTCATTGCAATTAACTGTAGAGAGATGGAACTTTGCCACCACAGGGCCCTGTACCTTGGCACGTGTGATATATGTAACCTAGGCTAGATCTGGCTAGAAGTGTCTATAGTACCAAGAGCCAGCATCATCTAGTGATCTTCCACTTTGGAAACAAGTTTATTTTTGTTTTGTTGGCAAGACGCCGCTGTGCACTGTATGGCACTGGTCCTGGAGGGCCATTCCACTTCAGGTTTAACAGATACAATGAGATGATTAACTAGTTGGTCTGGGTGGAGGTTTAATTGGTTCAATTAAACACTTTAGAACAGGGTTGGAAGTGCCAACGTTGACCACCCCTGTATGAGACTGGCTGATTGAGCTGACATTACATATGATATGACCGGCAACTAAAACTGAAGAGCAGTGTCTGATCTAATAGTCAAAGTACCTATCCAAAAAAAAAAAAAAACTATTAAGAATGATTAGAAACATTATGAAAATGTAAGGGGACAATTAAAAATAACAAACCTGCTTACTCTTTAAGGTAAAACCTGACATGTCCTGGAAGATATTAAACTGGTACAAGGAAACTAAAAGACGGATTAACTGCTTGTATAAACAAGGAAGGAAGGGTGGAGCACCAAGTAGATACTTCTCTCTAAATGAGACATTTCAGCAACCCAACAGATTGAAATGAACAATACTTCTACATAATTGTACTGACTATTCCTTGTGGTGCTCCACCAAACACTAGATGGCAGTAGTGGGTTCAAATGTTAGGTTCCAGTTGGCAGTGCTGTGGAAATGTAACACAAATAACTCAAAAGAAATACTGCATCTAAAAGATTGGACTCAGCAGCAGTGATGTTCAACAGGCAATTATCTTTTCAGCATCCATTCTACTGAACTATCTGCTACTATCAAAGCTGCCCCAATCCCCAATGAATAATAATAAAATAATAATAATAATAATAATAATAATAATAATAATAATAATAATAATAATGTGTGTAAAGTAGATATACGTTGATAATTTACAAAATAAAAATATATATTTATCCAGATATACAAGTAGCTGCATAGTTGTTTGGTTTCAAACTAAAAAGACAAAGGGTCTATATTATTAATCTACTGTACATGCAGACCTCTTCCGACTATTTATATTGGATTTAGTTGTTTTATATTGAAACACCAGTGGGGTTAATATAGAGTTTAAGGCTGGCTGTATTTTGTCTTTTGTTCAGATAATTAAAATGTATTCCCCCCCCCAAAGATACTAATTTCTGGTTTTACAGAACCCAATTAGCACTAATCTTGGAATACTTAATGTTACCCAAGGTAAGGTATTCCAGGATTAGTTCTGTGAAACCAGCCAAAAATCATAACTCTTTACCACATGCAAATTAAACAAGGCTATAAAGTAGTATGACCTCGGAGGCCGGTGGCTATCCCTTTTGAAATGTCTACGACCTTACAGCTCACTAATACATTCGTGGAAGCACAGCTATGTATACAGTATAAGTCAAGGCCATGTCTTGTAATGCATTAGAAAGACGTGCATTACAAATTTAGTACTTAATAAAGTGCATGTAGGATTGCAGACTGAGCTGGTGATCTGTTCTATCAACGTGGACCGAAAACATTTGGGATGTATTTCACTGGGATCAAACGTTTGAATACTGAGATCCATTTTATAAATATGTCTTGAATTAACACCAAAATTACAGATTTTATAGGAAAAAAATACAAATAAAAAGTGGTTCCTTACTGGAGAAAACACGTGAACAAATGACAAATTACTTAGAAATATCTTTGTAAGTCGATGGGGTATGGGATCGAAAAAATGGAGGGTAAGATTTATGGAATTATTCATTAGCATTAGTTTCGCAATAAGAAATACAATGGAATAAAGTTCACAATAAAACATGTTTTAGAACTGTTAAGATCATTAAAATATACTGCATTATCTACATAATTTGAGAAAGTGAAAACTGCTTAGATAATGCATAGCGATCCTTATCCCAAATAACCTCCCCAGGCCAGTGCAATCCACATCTAAAGACCTTCTCATCACATTTAGGTGATCATAATGGCTCAAGTAACTGACAATTTTCGACAGTTCCTGTTTTTTAACTTGCCTGCAGTACAATGCTGCGGTGCGTGTAGTCTTGAATAGTATAGGTTCTCAACACTTGGAAATTATTTTCTTTGGTTGTAACAGAATATTTAAATTACAAAATTAAATAAAAAACACAAACAAAAAGTCTTGCTTTCAATGCATTTCGATTTGTTAATAAAGGCTCAATGACTGAGGTACTCGTAAATTACAAAACATCAGCAGTTTTGTTTAAAGAAATATAGAAAAATTCAGAGTATAAAAACATCAAAAACGCATCATATTGTTGATGAAATCTTTAAATACAATATTGGGCTTATTATTAAAATGATTCACCAGTGTGAGCCTGTGCTGGAACCATAGCTGGTATTATACATGTTTGATGCATGTCTTGCATGGGCAATTGAGATACCTTGCGTCACAAAGTTATTGCCCTGCACTGTTATTGGCACCAAGTGCGGACTGGGTGAACAAGGGTTTTGTTGTGCCCTCAAAATGATCAGTTCATAATAAAATATTTTAAAGTATACAGTACATTTCATTAATTGTATGCATAGATTGTGTAGTTAGTTATGTGTGAGTATTTTGAGTTGCCTTTATAGTTCACTGAACTGGTACACGGAATTGCTGTGTAAAAACTCAGTAGGATTTTTGAAGTAAAATGGACTGTGGTCAAATTTACAAGAAAAAAGCTTAGCCTAAATGTTTGTCTGCTTGGCGTTTAGACATTTGTCTATGGAATTTTTGATTGTTACAGCTGTATTTGTTTTAGTAAAATATATGTTTGTTGTGTCCATCCAAAGATATTGAGCTTTTACTAGTGTTCAGCTCAACTAATCACAAGCTAGAATCCATGAATAAGTTGGTCGACATGACTTAGATTTTTATAATCTCAGGGTCTAACGAACGTTACTGCTAACAAATAGCTATGCTAAGTTTGATCACGCCTTGGTGATCTTTACATGCATCTAAAAATGTAGGTCTGATGTAAGTACTTGTAAGTGTGCCTCCAAAACATCCCGGTATTGGGGATGTAAAGTAAAGACAATCAATTTTAGAAATACGCAAGAGACACCTTGCTTTGAATAATTTTAAGCAACAGGGATTAAAATGGACCTCTTTGCTATTTTAATACCTGATTAAGAGTTAACAACAAATGAGCCCAACACTTTGTTCTTCATTACTTTGTTCATCAGTCTTAATTGAATATATTGCAACCAATAGCAACAGGTAGGAAATAAGTTGGCACTGCTGGAAGTCTACCTGGGAACTCTTTAGAACCTGTTTTCCCCACTCAGTCTTAGGACCTTTGCAGCATACAGTAACCACGCTGCTTCTCTCTCAGTTCAAGTGCTGTGGTCTTTAAGTGAGTTAGGGCCAGGGGTTTTACCCCTAATATGTGCTTTAAGACTGAAAATAGTTTACTGCATTGCCCAGTTACGGTTGATATTTATGAAGCAACAGAATGTTTAGGCCTCAGCGTACGCCAGGTTGTACTGCTCCTCTCTCTTGCTGCACCGTTTGGCCACAATGGCCAAGTAGAGGACGAGGAGTATGATCCAGTAGCTGGCGTAAATGATGGCCCCAGTGATCAGGAAGGCTATCTCAGTCTCACTGAAAGGGTCCTGAGTCTCACAGTAGATGGTGTAGGAGATCCCTCCCAGCAGGATGGCGAACCACACAGTGACGGGGATGAGGCCGATGAAGTTGACCACAATCTTCTTCCGGCCAGAGGTGCCCCAGCCGGCTTTGTTGATGGTAGCTATGGCGAACATCTTGGCCGGGAGTAGGCTGGACATGTAGAGGAGCGAGTAAAGAGACATGAAGATCATGACCACGTTCCCCCGGAGGAAGCAGGCGTAGGTGGCTTTGATCATGCCCACCAGCTGCACCGTAAGAAAGAAGAGCAGGATGTTCCAGATGCGGCCCCGGTAGAAGAGGTGGATCACAGTGGCGATCAGGAAAAAGGGGAAGAAGCCGGTCACCACGGACTCGTAGGTCATCCACAGGTTGTGTTTGTGGAACCACAGGGCGTTGTAGAGCCACTCGCGGAAGTAGGATTTGCTCCAGCGTGTCTGCTGGTTGAGCCACCGGAGGTACTCGGTAGGCGTCTCGGTCTGGCACGTGGACCTGGCAGTAAATTTGGTCTTGTAGCCCAGGCTCAGGACCCGGTTGGTGAGGTGGCGGTCATCCCCAAAGCTGCACTTGCTGCCCAGGAAGGTCTGGTTGTACCAGTCTTCCAGGAATTGCTGCAGGAGGGAGTTGCGGTACATGCCCAGGGGCCCACTGATGCACTGGACA
The DNA here is from genome assembly GCA_030684275.1 of Acipenser oxyrinchus oxyrinchus. Classification (NCBI taxonomy): domain Eukaryota; kingdom Metazoa; phylum Chordata; class Actinopteri; order Acipenseriformes; family Acipenseridae; genus Acipenser; species Acipenser oxyrinchus. Next base: position 15,314,518 of record CM060263.1, on the reverse strand, counting down.
CAGCCGAAGTAGGACTGGCAGGCCCTCTCCACGTTGAAGGCCATCCAGTAGCGCACGCTGCTCAGGAAGGAGATCCACGAATCGTACTTGTTCAGGATCTAGTTTGCATTAAAAGAAAGGAAACGTTTTATTATGCTTCATATTGCTAGACAGGAAGTTTGATAAGTTACATATTAAAATACTACAGTAATTCTTCTGATCAGTTATCACTTGGCTTGTACACTTATACCTGAAGCTAAATGAGAGCTTTCTTTATTTATATTCGTACCAGATATAATTTTTTTTAATGAAAACATGTTTGTTATGACACATGCTTACTTTAAAAGTAAACAAATGAGATCTCAATAATTAATTAATCTCAATCATTTCATTAGCCATAACTAATTTAAAACAATAAGGTATTGTTCCTATGCCCCCTGCTTGTGTGCCACTGAGGAACACTCAATCATACAGTAATAGCCTAATAGCAACCGTTTGGTCGAGAAATCTTTGAGAAAGTCTTGTAAATGTCTTGTCGAACGTTTTGATAGAAAGCAAGAGACACATGTCCAAGGTTCAAACTAGTTTTAAATTTAATGAATATCAATAACGGGTTTAGGATCTTTGTATTATAATATGGGATATTCGTCAGGGTAGGGTCGAGTGAACAAAGCAATAACATGACTCCCAAAGAGATAATAACAGCCCCTGTTGTTCCACCTCAGTGATCAGAGTCATGATATTGGCTTGTACACTTGTCTGATCCCATGGTTACCCATGAATAAGTCCTAACAAAATGAATGTAAGCCACTGAACTGAGGATTCTTTTCAGATTCACCTCGAAAGCTATTGATGAATTGAAAATATTTTTTTTAAGTTCATAACCCAAAGACTTTCCTGGGAGGGTAATTTGGACCTTAAGTTTTGTAAATAGATGAGTGGTAAGAGAATTGTGTTTACAGGTTACTGAAAGGCCACACAGAGATACTTTAAAATGAAATGAGGATACGGTGATCTCTCACCAGAGATGATTTACCTGCACGTCCCCTCCAACTCCTCCGACTTTGGGATCCTGGTCGATGATTTTCAGCAGTTCCATGGTGCAAGCAGGATCCAGGACAGTGTCCGAGTCACACACCTGACAAACACACAGGAACAAACATGGGAGGGATTTAACACACATTATACACTGCAACTACAAAAGATCGGTAGTTGAGACTAAAACATATTTTTTAAATATAACACTGTAGATGAAAAGTTGCTGCTGCTTCATGGGTTGTAGTTCAGACCCTCCAATGGTCCAGCTGCAATCAGACCATGTGACCTATTGCAAAGGTACCAGGATGCAGCAATTCATCTATATACGTTGAAACATTTGCATATCTTTAAATTAAAAAAAAAAAACCATTAGAACCGAAATATTGCATTCTCAATAATAGGGGCCAGTAAAAATGTTTATAAATCTAAGACGAGGTAAGAAAAGGCATTGAAATGCATTGGTTAGCAACAAGGGTAGTGTGTATATTAGGTAGTAAAGGTTTAGAAAAGATGAATTACTATTAATTACTTAAGAATTACTTTCAGGTTGAACAAATTAAATTTCCTGTTTTAAAGTCTTGAATGAGTTTTGAAGTATTTTCTTCAAGTGAACAGTTCCTATGTCTGGATTAGGTAGGATATTTCCTGGGATTTTCCATGATTATTATGCATACAGTATATACCTACTTGTACTGACAGTGTTGTACATTTGACTGGGTGTGACTTTAGCCATTGCTGCTTTTTAAAAGAAAGCTGTGTATATTATAATCTGAATTAATACTCATACTTTTGGTAGATACACCTAGATAGGCTCGATAAGTGTTATATTGGGTGGCACATGAAACCAGCGACGTTCTAATAGTCACTCAGTTCAAAACTCCCAAAAGAAAATGTAATTTTTCTTCTTTTCCTAAGGTTCTACAGATGTATTTATCACATACATATTTGACACTCATTTACCTGTAGTAACCTTTGAGGTGAGTCATGTGGGAACACCTATGAATTAAACAGTATGTTTAAACCAAAAATAAAAAAAGCTGAATTTAGAGAATTACTTTCCCGAGATACATGTTCGCATCTCATTTGAAAGATTTGAAGATTTTCATATTTAAAATGTGACATTTCTAAATCTGCCATGTCTCGTTTATCGTTTTTTTGATTACATGATGTTAAATAAGATTCCAAAATTAAATCCTCAAATTATTTATATATATATATATATATATATATATATATATATATATATATATATATATATATATATAGCGGTTTGTTATTCTATATGTTAAAGTAACATTCGACTATGAAGCAAAATGTGTTAATTCTATAGGGTGATACAAAACTTTTGGCCACAACTGTAGGTATTTCCATGCCAGGCCAGATCGTGATCATTACAATGTAACACAGCCAAGGTGTACAGCATAGAGCACCTGCCAACTTCATAATCTCCCATACGAAGCGGCATAGCATCACAGAACATTGCCAGATGCTATTAACTGCATGCCTGCTCTGATCTGGTCAGGTTCTATGGGCCTCTTTCAGCTGCTTGAACATTTCAACAGGTAACAATCAAGAAGGAGAGTCTGTCTTCATTAGGTGTCGATAGACCAGGGGGTTGGGGTTCAGGTGTACTGAAATGCCATGGCATTCACTGTACAACACCACCGCACAGAATCATGGGGCAGATGTGTGGACAGTGTGCCTGCTTCAAACATTTACTATGCAGAGGGAAATTTGTGATATCTATGCTTAGTTACAAAAAAGGCCCCTTAACGTTATGACTTAAAAGTACAAGACACAGTTGGGGCTTGTTGGAAACAGTTTTGGAAAAGGTACATTTACTACATGTAGTTACACCCTAGATTTAAGTTATTTTCTCTGTTGTAGAATTTTGTGGTAAATGTATTAAATAATATAACAAAAGTGCAAGTAGTGTAGCTACAGTGTAGTTAATGTACTAATGTGCGTGTATCCATTAGCATTTAATTGCTTGTAAGAGGCCAAATTACTCTCAGACGGACAAAAAGCTCATGAAATTAAGCTTTCTCTACTGAAAACTGCTGACTGCTCTAGTACTGTAGTTTTGAAAAACAACTCCACTTAAACACAAACAGACCAGTAAATCCAGTATGATGTACCTTCCCAACATGTATTTCATTTTCACTATATCTTAGAGTAATATCTCTGTAAAGTTACTTAGAGATGAAGCAAGAAGCAAGAAAATGTAGACTGGCCCTTGACTTCAGATACATCAGAAAACATGCATGTGCTAGTACTATATGCAAGAGCCTCCAAGTAGGGCACCAGAGTAATTAATTGATCAATGATTATTTAATTTTGGCTCACAAAATGAAAGCCATGGCGATCAATAATTGATGAATCAATTAATTGTTGCATCCACACCACAAATTCCACAGCAACATCTTATCTAGCATTCAATACTTCTACTTAAATCTTGTGTTTCAGTGTCATTCCTCACCTGCATATAATCCACTGAGTCCCCAAGTGCTTTGAAGGCTGTGTACATGACCTCCCTTTTTCCGCCCCACTGCTGCATGGCCTTGGGAGTACCTGCAGTTCCTCACTACCTCAGTCACCTGCCTGTAGCCCTCCTCCAGGGTGTAGTCCTTCTCTCCCTTGGGGGCCACATGGTAGTTACCCTTCCACACACAGGTGCCTGTGAGCTCAGATCCCATGACCTCGTTAAAGAGCTCCATCATGTACATGTCATCGGGGTTGTTGCCATCCACCACCATGACCACCTTGAGGTTGGGGAAGGAGATCCTCTTGACAGACTGGAGGCATTTCTTCAGGTAGTCAGGGTCTTCCTGGAAGGCAGCGATGCACAGGGCCACCGTCTTGCTCAGGATCTCTTGCTTGGCCTCCTTCCTCATATGCCGGTGCTCCAGAAAAGCAAAGAGGCTCTGGAAGAAGAGGTGGAGGGCCAGGATGGCCCCGTACAGTCCGAAGGAAAGGTAGTGCTGATCTGTGTGGATGAACTGGTAGCCGGTGATGTAGGCTGCCAGGATTCCCAGCAAGACAGCCAAGGCAAAGATGGTGGTGCCAATAACCCTCAGCACTGTGGAGCATCTCGATGGCATCTGGGAACAAACCAAGGGAGACATGCTGGGTTTTTGGCAGGTAAGTTCATAGGATTTCAGTATGCTGCTAGGAATGGATAGGACACTTACTTGACCAGACACTTTCAGTTGCAACCAGGTCTATTTGGGTGGTTTGTTATGTATTTATTTATTTTTTGTTAAAATATATTTTGCACAAGGCAAAGATGGACCAAGGTATTGTAATTTCCACTCAAAATGTGTTTGTGATTAGTAATGAAAATTGCACAACTTATAAGCACATTGATGAATATGGCCTTGTGTCTATCTCTTAAAGAAATAAATGACTTAAAATGGTAAATAATGCATGTAAAATAACACATGCATTTACACAGAATGGAACATTATCCATTGATTTTAATCATTGTTAGCTTGAATAGTTCATATAATATATTTCACCTAAAGAATGTGTCTGTTGACAATCTGATGTATTGTCAGGTCACTATACTTGCATGCAGTCAGTCACACAGGCTGAGGAAAAATGAACTTGCTGATCTCTAGAGAACAGCCTCAGAGCAGCCACGGGAATCCTGAGCTGAACCAACAGCTGCCAAACTGTTTAATATAAAATAACTACAGAAAACAAGCAGACCACACAATGAAGTAGGGGTAGAAGCGAATAGTCGACTGGTTAAGTGATCCAATAGAAAAGGGACTGAAGTATGAATCATGTGGTTTCAGAATGACATATTAGAGCATTATAAAAAATATTTTAAAAAATTCGAAGCAGTTTTAAAATACAGTGCAGAGATAGTAAAGTATTACAAAACAGTATATATATATATTATTTGTTTATTTAGCAGACACCTTTATCCAAGGCGACTTACACAGACTAGGGTGTGTGAACTATGCATCAGTTGCAGAGTCACTTACAATTACGTCTCACCCGAAAGACAGAGCACAAGGAGGTTAAGTGACTTGCTCAGGGTCACACAATGAGTCAGTGGCTGAGGTGGGATTTGAACCAGGGACCTCCTGGTTACAAGCTCTTTACTTTAACCACTGGACCACACAGCCTCCTATATACACACACTCATATATACACATTCACAGTTGTAGTCAAAAGTTTACATACCCCAATGGAAATTAATCATTTCTCGAAACAAATAATTATAGGAAAAACTCCAAAAATGCTAATTAAAAAGTATTCATACCCTGACAAGGAAAATTAAATTAAAAGCCAGTTGAGGCACCTTTAGCAATAATAATCTCTTTTAAATGATTAGGATATTTGTCAATGAGCTTTTGGCATGATTATTTAGTGATTTTTTTTTTTTTTTTTACCATTCTTCAATGCAGTTCATTCAAATTCTGAGGACTTCTCTTGTGCACAGCCTTCTTCAACTACCAAAGATTCTCAATTGGATTTAGATTGAGACTTTGATTAGGCGATTCCCGAACCTTGATTTTATTCTTCTTTAACCATTCTGAAGTAGACTTTGATGTGTGCTTTGGATAGTTGTGTTGGAATGTCCAGTTGCGCTTTTGGTAGTGGAGGGTTTCAGATGATTGGTCAATATCTTTTGGTATGCTATAGAATCCATTTTATCATGTATTGGAATTAAATTGCTTGTGCCATTAGAGGAAAAACAGCCCCATAGAAGGATATTACCACCTCCATGCTTGACAGTAGGTATGGTGTTCTTTTCTTTGTACGCCTCACCAGACTTTCTCCAAATGTAACGACTATCAGAATGACCAAATAGCTCGATTTTTGTCTCATCACTCCACAGAACTCATATCCATCATTCAAATGCCGTTTTGCAAACTTTAAGCAAATGTCCTTGTGACGTTTGCCTAAGATTGGCTTTTTCCTTGGCCTGCGAACATTGAGACCTTCAGCATGCAATACTTGACCTATGATTGAAATGGAAACCCCAGTCCTACTTGCAGCCAATTCACTTTGAATATCTTTGGCAGTCTATCTCAGATTGTTACAATTCTTCTACTTGTTCTTGGTCAAAGAACCATCTTTCTTCCAGACTGAGGGAGTGTTGTGACAGTGCCATGAGTCTTGTACTTCTTGATAATAGAAACAATAGTTGAAATTGGGATACTCAAATGCTTGGAAATCGTCTTGTATCCCTCTCCAGCTTTATGAAAAAAAATAATTCAGATAGCTCTTTACTTTTTCTCATCTTGACTTAGTGTTAATGACAGCAATCATCCTATGCCTAACCGTTTTATACTCTCTAAGAATGTTCACCTACAATCCAGCATTTTCTAGACTTTTCTAGAATTAGGTTCTGTATTATCATATTGCAAATTCTAGCACCTTGTAGACAATACTATCATAGCATCAAAGGGTATGAATACTTTTGAATTAGGAGGTTTGCAAAAAAAAAATGCTGAAATAAATAATTGTAGACATCTTTTTCTTGTTTTTTTGTTTTTTTCCTCATCCACAAAAGCAAAACTTTTGCTACAAAAGATTTTTTCTAAAATTCTTTGTTTTCAGGAAATGTATAGAAATTATACATTTCCATTGAGGTATATACACTTTTGACTACAACTGTGTGTGTGTGTGTGTGTGTGTGTGTGTGTATGTATGTATGTGTGTGTATATATACAGTACTGTGCAAAAGTTTTAGGCAGGTGTGAAAAAATGCTGTAAAGTAAGAATGCTTTCAAAAATAGACATGTTAATAGATTACATTTATCAATTAACTAAATGCAAAGTGAGTGAACAGAAGAAAAATCTAAATCAAATCCATATTTGGTGTGACCACCCTTTGCCTTCAAAACAGCATCAAGCATCAATTCTTCTAGGTACACTTGCACACAGTTTTTGAAGGAACTCGGCAGGTAGGTTGGCCCAAACATCTTGGAGAACTAACCACAGTTCTTCTGTGGATTTAGGCAGCCTCAGTTGCTTCTCTCTCTTCATGTAATCCCAGACAGACTCGATGATGTTGAGATCAGGGCTCTGTGGGGGCCATACCATCACTTCCAGGACTCCTTGTTCTTCATTACTCTGAAGATAGTTCTTGATGACTTTCGCTGTATGTTTGGGGTCGTTGTCATGCTGCAGAATAAATTTGGGGCCAATCAGATGCCTCCCTGATGGTATTGCATGATGGATAAGTATCTGCCTGTACTTCTCAGCATTGAGGAGACCATTAATTCTGACCAAATCTCCAACTCCATTTGCAGAAATGCAGCCCCAAACTTGCAAGGAACCTCCACCATGCTTCACTGTTGCCTGCAGACACTCATTCGTATGCAGCTCTCTAGCCCTTCGCTGAACAAACTGCCTTCTGCTACAGCCAAATATTTCAAATTTTGACTCATCAGTCCAGAGCACCTGCTGCCATTTTTCTGCACCCCAGTTCCTGTGTTTTCGTGCATAGTTGAGTCGCTTGGCCTTGTTCACGTTGGAGGTATGGCTTTTGGCCGCAAGTCTTCCATGAAGGCCACTTCTGACCAGACTTCTCCGGACAGTAGATGGGTGTACCAGGGTCCCACTGTTTTCTGCCAGTTCTGAGCTGATGGCACTGCTGGACATCTTCCGATTGCGAAGGGAAGTAAGCATGATGTGTCTTTCATCTGCTGCAGTAAGTTTCCTTGGCCGACCACTGCGCTCACGGTCCTCAACGTTGCCCGTTTCTTTGTGCTTCTTCAAAAGAGCTTGGACAGCACATCTGGAAACCCCTGTCTGCCTTGAAATTTCTGCCTGGGAGAGACCTTGCTGATGCAGTATAACTACCTTGTGTCTTGTTGCTGTGCTCAGTCTTGCCATGGTGTATGACTTTTGACAGTAAACTGTCTTCAGCAACCTCACCTTGTTAGCTGAGTTTGGCTGTTCCTCACCCAGTTTTATTCCTCCTACACAGCTGTTTCTGTTTCAGTTAATGATTGTGTTTCAACCTACATATTGAATTGATGATCATTAGCACCTGTTTGGTATAATTGTTTAATCATACACCTGACTATATGCCTACAAAATCCCTGACTTTGTGCAAGTGTACCTAGAAGAATTGATGCTGTTTTGAAGGCAAAGGGTTGTCACACCAAATATGGATTTGATTTAGATTTTTCTTCTGTTCACTCACTTTGCACTTAGTTAATTGATAAATATAATCTATTAACATGTCTATTTTTGAAAGCATTCTTACTTTACAGCATTTTTTCACACCTGCCTAAAACTTTTGCACAGTACTGTATATATATATATATATATATATATATATATATATATATATATATATATATATATATATATATATATATATATATTGTAAGACAGCAGGGAGGGGTTAAAATCCTCCCTGCACAAAACACGTGCATATGCCCCAGTGGCTAATTGTTTTATTGTTTATTATCCCCTGCACCCGGGGGTGATTAAAAATTAGAACCGGGTGCAGGGTATTTAAGACGTGCAGCCAGTCTGCACGGGGCAGCTGCTGAGTAGAAAACAGATAGAGGGCTCTGTCTTAGCCGTCGTGAGAAAAGTGCTGTATTAAACCTGTGTGGTTTTTTTTTGGTTTGTGAAGTTTGTGACAGGTAAACGGCTTAGCCGTCCTGCGAGTTAGTCAGGGAATAACCTGTGTAGTCAGCGCTCCAAAAATGGAGTTAGGTGTTTATTTTGTGTTTGGTTTTTGTTTTGTGTCTATTAAAAATAGCGCAACCGCACTTTAAACTCCATTTCTGTGTCCTGGGTTGTGTTTTTAAAGGGGCAACAAACCCGAGTGGATGAGTTCTTTCACATATGGTGTCAGAGTGTGTGGGCGCCCCTACGACCCTAGAAATGGAGAGCATTGAAGATTAATTAAGAGGATCAACCGCAATACTGCTGCTCAAAAAGAGCAGAATGCGAGATGGGAGAGAGAGTTCGGGTTGGCCCCACTGGAAAGAAGGGAACGGAAGCCAAAAGAGTTGGAGCTGCTGCTCCAAAAGTGGGAGCAGGCAGAAGAGGCGCTGCTGTCGGTAGCCCGCGAGAGAGACCCGGCGAGAAGCCCGGCGAGTGAAGACCCGGAGTCGCCTGCAATAGAGTTGGAGCTGATGCAAGGAGATGAGGAGGAAGAGACTGTCACAGAGCCAGAGGAGGTGAGAACCGCACCTCCACCACAGCTGCAGCCCACAACCCCGGAAGAGGATCCGGCGCTGGTCAGTGCGGTCCCTTGCCCCTTGCTCCTGGACACCCTGCCGGTCTTCCTAGACCTCCCTGCGCTGGACCTGGAGCCCAGGAGTCTGCAACACTGGCCACAGCTCTGCCTATGGTTCCCTACTCCGCTGTGCCCGAGCACCCAGACGTCGCTGGGCTGCTGCCAGACGTCGCTGTCGCTCCCCCTGTTAGCTGCTTCACTTCCCCTGGGTGATCGGACATCACTGCACCGGTCCCCAGGGGAAGATCTCTGTCCACTGATGCATCCTCCAGTGCCCCGGCCTACGGTTCGGTAGCCCCTGTCAGCCCGGTGGGGTCCCGTGTCGCCGGTTTTGGTTTTTTCCTGGAAGCGCCGGAGGGACCGACCTACCCTCAAGCCCGCCCATGGAAGAGGGCGAAAATTGACATTTGTGGACTTGAGGGTGGTCGTTTAAGGGAGGAGGGAGGTGGCCGTCGAATGGCCGGTGTCTTGGAAAGACAAGGGGGGGGGGATATGTAAGACAGCAGGGAGGGGGTTAAAATCCTCCCTGCACAAAACACGTGCATATGCCCCAGTGGCTAATTGTTTTATTGTTTATTATCCCCTGCACCCGGGGGTGATTAAAAATTAGAACCGGGTGCAGGGTATTTAAGACGTGCAGCCAGTCTGCACGGGGCGGCTGCTGAGTAGCCGTCTTAGCCGTCGTGAGAAAAGTGCTGTATTAAACCTGTGTGGTTTTTTTTTGGTTTGTGAAGTTTGTGACAGGTAAACGGCTTAGCCGTCCTGCGAGTTAGTCAGGGAATAACCTGTGTAGTCAGTGCTCCAAAAACGTAGTTAGGTATTTATTTTGTGTTTTTGTTTTTGTTTTGTGTGTATTAAAAATAGAGTAACCGCGCTTTAAACTCCATTTCTGTGTCCTGGGTTGTGTTTTTAAAGGGGCAACGAACCCGAGTGGGTGAGTTCTTTCACAATATATATATATATATATATATATATATATATATATATATATATTTATATTTTTTTTTTTTTTTTTAAGTGCCAACTAGTTGACATATTCGACTATTTTTACCTTAGTCATTCTACCCCAAAGAGTGAAGTAAAAAGTCTACAGCTATGGCCAAAACTTTTGGCACATCTAGAATTTTTGGATTGAGACATAATAATAATTTTAAAAAATTATATAAATATAATGTAGATCTTTTATTTAACATCATGTAATCAAATAAATGACCAAATTAAATTGCAAAGTCTACTGGAAGCCATAATAATATTACAGTATTTCATGTTAGACTTTGAAATGCTTTTTGTTAAGTATATGGAAAACTACAAAGCGGTATGTAATTCAATGTTAACATAACATTATTCAGCAGGTTTCATTCGACTTTATGAAGCAAAATTTGTTAATTCTATAGGGTTATACAAAACTTTTGGCCATACAGTAGCTGTACTATAAAAAAATTGATCCAGAGTAAGCAAATATACTTTTTGTTAAACATTCTATTTTAATATATTACAGAAATCTAAACTGGAAAACCAAATGCTTAAAAGGTTTTACTGCTTATGGGTGTAGAACATAGCATTTAATGATGAATGTGGTACTGATTTCTAATGTAACGAAACACGACTTATTCAAACAAAGTGGGTTTATGCTATTTTTTCATCTCTCTCTGCTGGAGCGATGGGGTTTGCTCTGTGGCTCAGGTAAGCCTTGGCAAGGTAATGGCTTTAATTAAAAGGCCAGGTTGTCTTGGCTCAGTCAGGCCTGGGGCGCTGAAACAATCTCACTCATTCATTCAAATTACCTCCCCGAGAAGACTCAAAGAGAGGTTTCATTCAGAGGAATATTATCAGAGCATGGATTCAGGGAAAAGCACAGTGCCGAGAAATTGCAGGATTCAAAAGTTCACAAAATATATATAGTTGTACAGTTTTGAAATATTGCAAAGGGATTGTGCCACTTTTGAACAGTGCCCCTCCCTCCCCTTTCACAAAAATGTCATTGTTCTACACATATACTGTGTTTAAAAAATGATGTATTAAAAAAAAGTGCTGACCTGTTTGCATTTTTTGTATACTTTATTGTATTAAATGTAACCACAATGTAATCGAATAGAGTTAACATGCATTAGGTCTTTGTAAAAAAAAAAAAAATAAATAAAAAAATCTATTGACATAGCTACTGAATATGTTTAATAATTCTTTAGATATCCACATATTGCTTCAGATTTATACATCCATGTATATAATATATACATTTATGTAAGCTATGTATATATTATTAGAAGCACTTGATAAACAGAAAAAACAGAATATATATCTATACAAAAATATAGTTTTCTGTGGTGCCAATTTTTGAAGCAACAACCCCTTACTCTTTACTGATTACTGATTGATTTTGGTGTGAGGCAAAAGTGGCTGCTATTAATTGTAGAATAACATGAATACACCCACATGTACAGAAAACACACTTAGACATACACACAGACAGATAGATAGAAAGTGAAAGATTTGTGTGCACTGGTTAATACAAAACAAGTCTGATATGCACAAGTTAAATCCATTAAAGAAGTTCTATTATATCCAGATATTCATAATTATTTATGACTTTTTTTCCTTTTTTCTAACTTGTATATTTATGTCATTATATATTATGTATGTACCTATATGTCTGCATGTATGTATATAAAATAAACCTTAAGTACAGTGCATGCTTGAAAATATTATTTTTCTTTCGTTATGTAATTGCTTTCTACACAGTGTACATAATTAGAACTTGAATTCACTTCATCGGCACAGTAATCTGACAGACAGCAGCTTGAATTCTTAGTGGTACCCATTCCTTGCATTCAGCTGTGGAGTAACAGTAAGCTACACTGTTCAAATACAACTGTGCAGAAAAGGGTGATTTAAAAAAAGCAACCGGACTGGCGGTGGTGATTTATTTGAATATGTTCTTTCTGTGGAATATAGAGAAAGTGACGTGTATTTATAAGTACGATCTTTAAAGAAACCAGAATGCAGTAAACTGTATAACCATATACTGTTAAATATTTGTCAAAAGAAATAACACACCAGTATAGCTACCATACTGTACTTTAAATATTTTTTAAAATATTTAAAAAATAATATATTCAAAAGAAATGTTAAAAAGCTTTTGATGAAATATATGTACAATATATATGTGTGTGTCTGTGATTCTTTGCGTTTGTGCAGATTCCTCAGTACTTTATTTCATTTATCTTAATGCGCACTGAATTTCCACCTTATTTTAAATATATACATAGCTTACATAAATGTATATATTATATATTTATATAAATATATATATACATGTATTATTTTCATTATTCAATAAAAATCATGTAACTCAGTAATGGTTGTAAGTACTCACTGTTCTTCTGTTGTAAAGAGGATCTTTAGTCCATTTGCAGTTGCCCTGTATCTCAGGTGTGATGAAGTGACTCTGATCTGGGACTGAAGGAGCTCCTGAGAAAGTTTGCTTTAAATCTCCACCCTTCCAGTGCTGTGACGCTGAGACAGGTTTGGGTAAGAGGAGGGAGAGGGAGGAACATAGCTAGGGATGACAGGACTGTGTTGAATGAATAAATGCAAGCTCCTTCTAAAACTGCAGTAGTAAGTAAAATGAATAACTAGAGAGGAGGAAAGAATTTGAAAGAATCACTGGAAAATAAAAATAAATCTCAAAAGGGAACTTCTGATTAAATATTGTGTATGTACTGAATACAGAAAACAGGGTTATTTATAATATACCGTACTGAATTAGGTTACTGTTGATCTGGGGGGTTGTCTATTGGAATGACAGAGAGTGACTGTGTGGCAATAGTTATACACAAGAAGAAACTAATGTTTCTTATCATTTTCAAATACCTCTGAAAAACAATGATGTTGATGAAGATGGAAGATGTGCTGTTAATTAATGCTTACTTCATATTATTATTATTATTATTGATTGATGATGATGGTTATCATCATAATATAAATCAGTATTGTATTATTAATGTTGCATTCATGTTGTTAAATCATAAACACAATAAAGTTCTATAATATGCTGCAATAGAAACAGGCATTGCATTATTATGAAAGAGCAATACGTACAGCCACACTGACAGAATACAATATGCAATAAATGAGACCAATGAAAATGGAGAGAATAAATGAGGGACCCATTGCAATGGAGAGGATAAATGAGGGACCCATTCCTTGAATGTTTATTCCAGTGTTTTTCATGTTCACCCACTAGGGCATCTCAAATGAGCGTGTGCCTTGGTCAAACAACACGAAATAAGTGGCACGGCACTCGCAAGATATCATAAAAGTTGTAATCCCCGGAACTGAAGATGGTCTGATTCTAACGGAGGATTTAAATAAGCCGGAGCACTTTGGAAATCTGGCACTGTAGTCGGTAAAAGGGTCGGGGAGCTCTATTCATGTGGTAACATGTTTTTGTCTTGTGGGGGGTGAATTAAAGTTACTTTAAAAAGATGAATGAGGATAATCTAATTCCATACTGTTTGTTTCCTGCACTGAATGCTAAATGTTATCCAGACAGCTCTGGCTGTCTCCAGACAGCTATCCCAAGGGACAAGAACCTCTACCTGGGATTTAGCCTGCAGTCACAACTTCAGGTAACTCTATGAAGCAAGCACTCCCAGCAAGGCTCATGACGTGGTGCAGAGAAGGCTTTCTGCCAATAATATTGAGGATAATATAAACAAATGCGTTTTGTGTGAGGTGTTATTGTTACAAGGGATGTCATCTAGTGCAGGTTGGGTTCTGTCTGCTTAAACTGAGCGAAATGGTTTTAATTGGAAACACCCTACACAAGATCATGCACACTTATTATAAATTTAGATTTTACTCGGGGAATGCTGTTAATTAAACATAAAAGTTTTTTTATTTTTTTAAACTTTAGAATTGTGTCATATGTTCTGTGCACACAATGACATATATACACAAGATAATATGGCATGGCATTTTGATGAAAGTAGTATTAGTGCTAGTACTGGCAAAGAAACATATAGCACACCAAGGCAGCAAGAGGTACTACCTCATGCAAAAGGCTTGGGGGGAAAAAAGGCACTTTGTTTTTTACACAATTCAAACTATAAGTCTTAAAATGTATGGCTACTATCTGTATACTTGACTCTACAGTAATGTGTGAAGTAAAACTCCTGAAACCAAAATGCAATTCCAACAAGTGATCAGCTTGACAGCGCTAAAGTCAATTGCAACTGACATACCAGTTGATATAAATTGATCCACTAGAGGCTACAGAGGAGCTACTGTAACTACTATCAGTGCTGCAGAAGCAGCTGTACACGGGTATCTCTGTTTATGACTACTGGGTGCTCATGTGAATCTCTATTATAACAAGAGTCCTAAGCACATGACTTTATCGCATGACTCCCACTTATATTGGCCCCTTAATCACCAATGACAAGTATAGCCACACTCAAACAAACACTGCTTACAAGTTGTGATATCTTGTGGTTGCCAAGAGGAGATACTGGGTTTTTCACACAAAGTATTTGTTGCGATTGGGGAAAGGGGGTTGGATGACCTTAAATAGGTCTACCAAGTTTTTTTTTATTCTGGATACCCAATTTGAAGGTTGCAACAAACCCTACTAACAGTTACTTTTAACGGTTAACTGTATGCCAACTGTACTGTTGCCCCTTTAAGTGACCGGTGTCGCCAAAGGTTGATAGAGCTTGGCAGATAATTGGTATGCACCTGACCATATTCAGATGTGTACCCTTTGTGTATTGCAAAACATTTAAAAAAAAAAAAACTGTTTGTGAGTGACTATTATTGAGCTTGCTGGACAATTTACAAGGACCGGTGACCTTTCACATCCTATCTGTATAAACGTAGGGGCTGGCAGAGCTGGAACAGAATGAGGAAGGCGTTTCAGTGTCAGCACTCACCAGACAAACTCAGAGCAGCTCAAAGCCAGTTAAAGACAGATTTTTAGAAAAATGATAATAACTAGAACCACTCTTAATGATTGCAAATGCCACTGTAAGGGAACTGTAAAAAAACATATATTTAAGTTAAAGATGAAGTGACTTTCTCTTTATTTATTTTTTGTTACTGTTTTAATGATAATATTTTAATGTTTTAATATTTGGAGGCTGTGTGGTCCAGTGGTTAAAGAAAAGGGCTTGTAACCAGGAGGTCCCCAGTTCAATCCCACCTTAGCCACTGACTCATTGTGTGACCCTGAGCAAGTCACTTAACCTCCTTGTGCTCCGTCTTTTGGGTGAGATGTAGTTGTAAGTGTCTCTGCAGCTGATGCATAGTTCACACACCCTAGCCTGTGTAAGTCGCCTTGGATAAAGGCGTCTGCTAAATAAACAAATAATAATAATAATAATAATAATAATAATAATATCTGGTTACAACACATTTTTTTTCAGATATACACAACACAACTAGTAGGGGCTCCAGCACAGGTTTATACAGAATAGGAACATATCCCAACTGCTAGGTCTTTAAAGAGTTAACACACTCAACCACCTTGAAAGGAAGTAGAAATACCCAAAGAGCAGAGTTTTAATTGCTTTAGAGTTTGATATTTTTAGGTGTCCCAATTTTCCTAATTAATGTCATTTCTCAAAATAAAGCTTTAATTAGGCAGCTGTACACTGATGTACAAACTAAACAAACCTGCAACACAATAATGTACTGCGATGTACACACAAAAGCACACATTTCACTTTATATTTTAAAATCACATATACAGAAACAATGTGTCAGTAAACTGAAGTATCTTATGTAGGTATGTATTCTCTGTGAAAAATAAAATAAATAAAAAGATGAATACAAAACTAGATTGTGATTTTTTTTTACTGTATTTCAGTTGTACAGGTGAACTAAAAGAGACACTTGAAATTAAGACAGGAAGCACAGTGAATGTATAAAGAATGTTGGTGCCAGGCCCAGAATAAATCAAATGAACTGTCAATGCAAAGCAGTGCAGTCACACTAATGTAACTGAACCATTGGTTAAGTTCAGTGATTGAAGCGATTTCATCCATCCAAGCATAACTTTTAATTTAGTCCTGGGTTAGCATTTTATAGACTGTTATTGCTGGGATCTTCACTCCTCTACCAGAATACAAAGAGCAGTTAAGCTTTGTATTTCTGTACTCGTCATATCTTTATCATTGCAAGCTCAAAGAACAATACACTTTTTTTTAACAGTAGCTTCAATACTGTCTTAATCATTAAGATATAAAATCCATAACACACAAGACAGTTTCCATTAAAGTAACTTCAATTATTGAAATGCATTTCTCTCTATATAACTTTCCATTATATGCTGCAGCTACATTACTGTATTTGTATACTCCCAAAATGTCCACACTTTACATTTAGGCAGGAGAAGCAGTTTTTAATTCATTAAAAGCCCTTACCTTCTAATCACAGATAATGCCCTCTGTGTTTTCCTCTCACAAAGTCCCCCTTGAGTTATCCAGCACACAGAAATCGCCTTGTTTCATGGATCAGAAGAAATTTAAAAATACTTTTTCAAATCCAATTTAAATCTTCTTCCAAAAAAAGCAGCCCTTTGCTCCCAGGGCTGGGGAATTGCATCTATTTCATTAACATCATTTTAGTAATCAGTGGATTAAAAAAAAAAAAACCCAACACACAGGCACAGCTTCAAGATCCTTATTTCTCACCCTTACCTGAGATAGAACCCCCCTGAGGTAGGAAAAAGCCTGAAGCAAGCTTCAATATAGATCGAGGTAAATACTTTATTTTAAGCTCCAGTTTTACTGCTGCAGTAGCATCCTTTGAATCCATTGCAGTATAAAAATAAATAAATAAATTAAATTAAAAAAAATTTTATGTGTTCCTAATTAAATCATGGAAATGGATTTCTTATCAATTCATTAACGTAGTATCCAATCATCTTAGCATGTCAATACATCCTGTATAAAATACTGCTCTCCCTTACGCTAGTAGATCCAAAGGCATAGGGAATGTGGGAGAGGAGGTGGAAAGAAGAAAGAAAAGCTCTGTATAATTAATATTCATACTGCAGTCCGGTGCTGGCTGAATGAAACTTTCACCCCATTCATTCTATTACATATCAACTCTAATATCTATAAATCCTGCTGCCCAATATATCAAACTGCACAAGGCATCCTAAAAGTGCATTCACTCTGTTCTGCAGCAATATAGATGAACACAGCTGCCTGCACTACAGCTAGGTACCAAAAAACTGCAGCACATGGCAGAATGGTAATTAAAGTAATAGCTTCAGCCTCGGAAAAAGGGGATCAGTGATTCTTATAAACAGTGCAGCCGGGGAAGGCTTTTTTTTTTTTTGGACGGCAGAAGAACATTAGTGTCACCAAGGTTATTTAGCATCATAGTACCCAAAATGCCCTTGGACAGTATGAATAAAAGCAGTGCAGGCAATTCTGGTATGTGCAGATAGGAACATCTGTCATTCACTGTAGTGCCCAGTATATTGATTTTTATCATTCTTTTATTGCTCTTTCATTGTACTGTAATAGCTGATTCCACTGCAGTACATTAGAGCCTTTACTGTATTCTAGTGCTGATGAATTGTGTGACTAACAATATGAAACACAAGTACAACATTGATTTATATGGTGCTTGTATGGTTTTAATATATATATATATATATATATATATATATATATATATATATATATATATATATATATATAGTACCAGTATTATTATTCTCATCATTATTATTCTAATCATTATTATTTTCCATTTAACAGAGTGCTAAACACTGTTTATTTCCTTGTATTATCATCAGTGACCCTGTTTTGTTTTTGTTATTATTATTAGTTTATTTAGCAGACGCCTTTATCCAAGGCGACTTACAGAGACTAGGGTGTGTGAACTATGCATCAGCTGCAGAGTCACTTACAACTACGTCTCACCCAAAAGACGGAGCACAAGGAGGTTAAGTGACTTGCTCAGGGTCACACAATGAGTCAGTGGCTAAGGTGGGATTGAACTGGGGACCTCTTGGTTACAAGCCCTTTTCTTTAACCACTGGACCACACAGCCTGCCTATGTAGGGTGTTGAAAATAGTTATATTGAAATAATAATAATAATAATAATAATAATAAAAATAATAATAATAATAATAATAATAATAATAATAATAACAATAATAATAATAAGGGACACTACAGTCATTATAAAGTCATAAAGGAACATTGAGTTTAAAATGTTGGTTAGCACTTTTTTTTTGTTAAACTGTTAACTAATGCAATATACAGGACATTTTATCAGCTAAGTAGGTTTGAGTCAATGTAACAGTGACCACTGAGCTCCAGTTACCTGAATGTGTAATTTATAGCCTTCTACTGCTGTAATTAGTTGCAAGAACATGCGCATTTGGCCATATGAAAAGCAGATTTTAAAAGATGGGGGCTAACCCCTACATATTAGACATGTCAAGGAATGTCAAAAAGTGGGCCAGCATGTGTAAAAATACACTGATCAATCGCCATCTGGTGCAGTTTAGTTGAAAACAATACAAAGCATTGAAGCTGTACCTAATACACTGGGCATATTCATTTGTTACTAATCACAATCGCTATTAAACACACAAAAAAATATTTAATTATGCTGTAGTGTTCTATACACTGGTAACATCTCTACACAGGAAGACTTTTGACAAATCTGTAACTGCGATTGATTGTGGTTGATTTCTCATAGGTGATTCTTAACATCCCAGCTATGACTCCATTCAGAGTTCTGGCTTCACCTTTCAATTGTATTACCTTCTCTATAGCTGCACTCACAACAGAGTTCAAAGATAAAAAACCAACTTCAACTCCAGGATAAAATGGTTACCATAGTTTTATTTATTCTAATGCTTTTGGTTAATCGGTCTTCTATGTGCTTATAGTTTGAATTTTCCTGACTCTTTTGTTAGGGAATAAGTCTCTACGACACGCTTAAAATAAGCTTAAAATAAAACCTTCAACTTTACAATGATCAGAGAAAGCTTATTATTTTTCCAAGATCCAAAGGAAGAAAATATCTTAATCATTTCTTTGCCGATATCATCCAGTGATAGAAGTATGTGAAAAAAAAAAATTAATTTCAAAATTGATAAATATAATATAGGAAAAAGTCAGAGGATGACTCTAGAAATATCTCGTTCAACTTTGTCTATGGTTGTAACAGGGGGGAGATATGTGCTGACTCTTCTGGTGCGTTCATAGTGCTGCAGGAAGAGGGCAGCAGCCTTGCAATATCCGCCGGTCAGTCATGGCAGTGACACAGAGAGGTGGGAGAGAGGGTGTGTGGGCTTTCCCTCTATCTGAGAGGCTGAGAGGCGGGCATTGGGGGAATCGCTGGCCCTATAAAATAACGTTCTGTTGTTCCCTCAGCTCTGCCCCTGTACAACGAAACAACAAGCTAGCAGAAGCTCTGCTCCAGGACCGAAAACGTCCGGAAAAGAAAACTAAAAGAAACCCAAAGAGAAGAAAATTAAAAATATTGATAGCGGGGAAACCTTGGGCAGACCCCATGAGTGTATAGGAAGCAGGCTGAGGGAGCAGTGAAGTGAGGGACAGGGAACCGGGCAGTGCGGGTAGCGACGGTCAGGGTAACGCTGCAGAGTGCAGCACCTTTTCTTTGTAGTTTTTGATTACTGTGTTATTTTCTCTTTTTGATTTTGCCTTTTGTTATCATTTGAGAGCACCTGTGAGTGTGTCAGCGGGTCTGTTTACCTGTGGGTATTTCTGTGGTCCTGGCTACCATCGCTGGTATTCAGGCCACAGACAACAGCGCCCTCTGCGGGCTAAACTAAAACACTAAAAAAAAAAGTCATAAATAAAACTGGGCACCTGTGCGGTGTCGTCAAATACACTCTTCTGCCTCTGTGTCAGTGAATACCCACAACCTTCCACAATAGTAAATACATTTTTTTTTTCATAAGCATTGAGCCAGAGTTCCTGTTTAGCCTGCTGCATGCCACACATTACCAACAAACCCCATTCATGACATGACATCAGCCATTATCAGTACGGTTGAAGTGCTTCAAAAATCAGACCTCACTTTGTAACGTAACTGAAATTGCATCCTGAGAAAACAGCTTCAAAATTAAAATGAAACATGGTCTTATATTTTTTCACTGTTTTTGGATTTTTAGTTACAGGTATTCTTTATTTTTTATAAAGTAAATCTGTTCAAATGTTCTGGCTTTTTTATTATTTCTACTATATTCGCTTGTAGCAAAACGATCTGTCAACCATTCACTCTGCAACTACTCAGACTATAGTAGTCTCTGTATCTACACCAGCATACATTCATGTACTGTGGTTATTTAAACAGAGCCTCTGTCTTCAACACAAAGTATGGCAGCCAAGAGAAAACTAAATACAACCCCTTCTCTACCCTTTTTAGGCACAACCAACTTTGGCGATCCCCGGTGACGGTAGAATTAACAGCAAACTCGCAGTTCAAGGCATTTAATAGAAATTTAAAATGAGCAGAAACATATTACAAGCATTATACAATACAGTGTTGTGTAGAAACGGCAGGCTCTAAGGGGTCACCACGATCTTCTTCTCGAGTTTCTGTGCTGGGAAGATGTAGCGCCACATGACATCATCAAGCTCTCACCAGCTGGGTGTGGAGCACGGTGACATCATCGTGGTCGTGCTGCACCACATGCTTGAGGACATGGTACAGATCCCGCAGCACGCCACTGAGCACCTGGAAACAGCAAAAACAAAATGCAGAACAGTCATGTTCCTTCAAAAATATGTGTTGTTTAATGCCTATCTATTACAACAACATTTAACTCATTTTAGGGCATATAGCTACGAATTTAGTATTTTATATTTATTTTTTTGCTTTGATATTTTTATCCATTGCTCAATCTGTGCCTGCCATCTTGCTTACAGGCCTGTGTTGCTTTGCCATGTGTCTTTGGCACCTGGTTCATGAGAAATCATGTGACCTTTCAACACTATTGACACCATCTGCTTTATAGTACAGTAAATAGAAGCACGATGGCAGTTGGTTACACAGAACAGTAAGAAAACATGATCAATAATTAAATATACAGTAACATACAAAAATAAGCTATTTTTGCAAAATCTATAAGGGGAGCAGTAACACCGTTTAAACTTTTTACTTGCTTTGTCCTTTAGTTACAGACATGTCTATCAGCAGCCAGATGGAGTCAAACAGAACTGCACCTGCAACTTGTGAAAGGTCATCATTATAGTCAATTCGCTGAAGGAATTCAAAACCGGCTTACCATAAGTGCCCTACATTTTTATAGTTTTTTATACACCCATTTAGCTTGGCAACCTGATCCCTATACCAATCCACGTTCCACATCAAAAGGATGGGAAAGCCTCCACTTCAACAATCAGCTGTTTTTTCAAAGGCTATATGAAACATAGGAGCACCTGATTAAAAGGCAAAACCAGTTTCTCAACACCAGCTATTACCTTGTTTCCAAAAAACAAAGGGAAGAGATTATCACTAAATTACCTGAAAAGCCCAGGGGGGGAAAAACTATCAATTCTATCAGGCTTTCAAACAAGTGACACATGGATATCTTTGTTTCTTTCCTTATGGTACGACAAATATAAAATCTCCAGGACTATTTCAGGTGGTGTCAAATTAGCCCCAGGTGGACATTAGTGAAATCTACAGTGAAATACAAATCAAGACAGACAGAGGCTCAGGGCTCAATTACAGACAGAGT
Source organism: Acipenser oxyrinchus oxyrinchus (assembly GCA_030684275.1). NCBI lineage: Eukaryota > Metazoa > Chordata > Actinopteri > Acipenseriformes > Acipenseridae > Acipenser > Acipenser oxyrinchus. The sequence continues at coordinate 15,292,537 of CM060263.1, read as the reverse complement.
TGAGGTGCGCTTGCTTAAAATGAAATGTAGTTCTCATGTTCAGTAAGATAATTGAGATCCTTTTAATAAACGCACAGACCCACATGATTACTAGGATGTAGAAACAGATGACAGGCCTAAGTAATGTTTGAAGGCAGAGATGAAAGTGAGGAGAAGTAAAAAAGAAAGAAATAAATAAAATAAAAAAAGCTGAAAAGTGGCAGAATTTGGGATCCACTGCGTGTTGGATTTTTCCTCAGGAACCCAAATTGAATGAAGTTAAGATTCAGATTACACCTGAAATTAGAATGTATACCAAATAATAATGAACTGCTGGCTTCACAAACCCAGAGATGCCAATACTTGAGAGTGAACAAAACAGCACCTGCCAAGCAAAATGTTGTCAGGACGGTAAAATAGGGTCTGTGAAACTTGATGTAAGTATCCAGTCAAAAGTTGAGGTAAAATATATATTTAGTTTCAAGTGAAATCTATTTTTTCTTACCTGTGCACAAGGGCTGAAAAATGCGCTACAACATGTCTTTTCTTTTAATGTTCTTGTTCCTTTGGATTTCAAATGCAACTTGTTTACATCAGAAAGTCACTCCCTTTTAATCGTTAAAGGTCAAAAAAGAACTATGTACACTTTCAATTGTTCTTGTTAATTTCTATTTTTGCAGCACCTTCCAGTCCCTCACGTTTTTTGAGCTTTATTATTATTAATAATAATAATAATAATAATAATTATAATAATAATAATAATAATAATAATAATAATAATAATAAACATTGAACCTACAAATGAAGCCACACAAAATACTTTCAGTGCGGCACACACAAGGCAAGCACTCTTAAACTTGAGCTAATCATCCACTTGTTTGGGCTTATTTGCAATACTAAGCATTTAATATTGTAAATGTTTATTTTAAACACAAAGTTGTTCTGCTTCATTTTATGTTACCATGGAAAAGAAAAATTAAGAAAATATAGTGCTAATAAAAACACACACTAATTGCTTATGTCTAAGTTTAATAAAAAAAAAAAGGTTAAACTTAAAAAATTAAATCTTAACGTTCTGTTAATAAAAAAAATATTAAAATGACCTCTTGATTTTTCATTCTGTCTTCTGGGAATCAAATGTCTGGCAACTTCTTGTTTTTCAAAAGATGCTTGTTTATATGGGGTGTATTTTATAATTCGCTGGATCACCATGTTTATCTCACGAAGAAAATGCAGACGACAGGCTGTTGTTACTGCAACGAGTATTTATTATGTCTATGTTTTCTGCAGAGACTATGGCTTTCCAACACTCATTGGTCTGCATGTGTACACAGGTACACATGCGGACCAATAAAAAAAATGCAGACTTAGTTATTGTTCTATGAGACGTTAGTTGTTGTATGTTACAGTTTGAAGGTGAGTTATACATGCCTAATTTATGGATTATTCCAGGAGAGTGGGGGTCTACAGGCTTTGTCAACAATGTCTGCAATCACACCCCATCCCCGTCGCTTGCTCGCTACACAAGTGAAACAAAAAATAAATATATATGCAGTATTGCCAACTCTCGTGAATTCATCGTGAGACATGCGATTTCTAAGTTAAATTAAGACCTGCTCGCGATCTTGCGACAGTACTGTTGAATCACAGGATTTTTCGCTTTTCAAAAGATATACAGTACTGTGCAAAAGTTTTAGGCAGGTGTGAAAAAATGCTGTAAAGTAAGAATGCTTTCAAAAATAGACATGTTAATAGATTATATTTATCAATTAACTAAATGCAAAGTGAGTGAACAGAAGAAAACTCTAAATCAAATCCATATTTGGTGTGACCACCCTTTGCCTTCAAAACAGCATCAATTCTTCTAGGTACACTTGCACAAAGTCAGGGATTTTGTAGGCATATAGTCAGGTGTATGATTAAACAATTATACCAAACAGGTGCTAATGATCATCAATTCAATATGTAGGTTGAAACACAATCATTAACTGAAACAGAAACAGCTGTGTAGGAGGAATAAAACTGGGTGAGGAACAGCCAAACTCAGCTAACAAGGTGAGGTTGCTGAAGACAGTTTACTGTCAAAAGTCATACACCATGGCAAGACTGAGCACAGCATCAAGACACAAGGTAGTTATACTGCATCAGCAAGGTCTCTCCCAGGCAGAAATTTCAAGGCAGACAGGGGTTTCCAGATGTGCTGTCCAAGCTCTTTTGAAGAAGCACAAAGAAACGGGCAGCGTTGAGGACCGTGAGACGCAGTGGTCGGCCAAGAAAACTTACTGCAGCAGATGAAAGACACATCATGCTTACTTCCCTTCGAATTGGAAGATGTCCAGCAGTGCCATCAGCTCAGAACTGGCAGAAAACAGTGGGACCCTGGTACACCCATCTACTGTCCGGAGAAGTCTGGTCAGAAGTGGCCTTCATGGAAGACTTGCGGCCAAAAAGCCATACCTCCGACGTGGAAACAAGGCCAAGCGACTCAACTATGCACGAAAACACAGGAACTGGGGTGCAGAAAAATGGCAGCAGGTGCTCTGGACTGATGAGTCAAAATTTGAAATATTTGGCTGTAGCAGAAGGCAGTTTGTTCGCCGAAGGGCTGAGAGCGGTACACGAATGAGTGTCTGCAGGCAACAGTGAAGCATGGTGGAGGTTCCTTGCAAGTTTGTGGCTGCATTTCTGCAAATGGAGTTGGGGATTTGGTCAGAATTAATGGTCTCCTCAATGCTGAGAAGTACAGGCAGATACTTATCCATCATGCAATACCATCAGGGAGGCATCTGATTGGCCCCAAATTTATTCTGCAGCATGACAACAACCCCAAACATACAGCGAAAGTCATTAAGAACTATCTTCAGCGTAAAGAAGAACAAGGAGTCCTGGAAGTGATGGTATGGCCCCACATAGCCCTGATCTCAACATCATCGAGTCTGTCTGGGATTACATGAAGAGAGAGAAGCAACTGAGGCTGCCTAAATCCACAGAAGAACTGTGGTTAGTTCTCCAAGATGTTTGGGCCAACCTACCTGCCGAGTTCCTTCAAAAACTGTGTGCAAGTGTACCTAGAAGAATTGATGCTTGATGTTGTTTTGAAGGCAAAGGGTGGTCACACCAAATATGGATTTGATTTAGATTTTTCTTCTGTTCACTCACTTTGCATATAGTTAATTGATAAATATAATCTATTAACATGTCTATTTTTGAAAGCATTCTTACTTTACAGCATTTTTTCACACCTGTCTAAAACTTTTGCACAGTACTGTACGTTAATCATGGCTGAAAACTCAAAGAATCGCAAACACTGTAGATGCAAATTCAACCCAGCCTGGAGCAGTTGCTTCCCAGCTCCTTCATATTGCTAAACATGCAACACTCCAGTAGCTGTCCTCACAGCTGCGCAGCAGTAAAAGGTACGATAATAGATAACGTTGTTTGTAATGTTGAATGGTGATCTGGATTGTATGATTTTGTTATGCATTTTGAGAAGCACTAATAAAGGTTTGTAAGAGATTTTTGTTAGACGCATGATTTCTGCAGAGGTGTGGTTGGCAATACTGTATATGTATCTTAATTTTTCGCCAGGACCTTCCTTTCGTTCCATTATTTTCGTCATTTTATACAACTGTCAAACTGTAGAACTTCACCATAACTGTTTAATTCACAGTACTTGTTTGTGTACCAATGAAATAGCAACTTGCCAAGACAGCCGCCTGCAAGCACCAATGGGATATGTAATGTAAAAACAACCGCCTTAATGACACTGTGCCTTAATTTTTCTTTTTTTTTCTTTCTTTTATACGAACCTCACAAACTGTCACAAATGTGTTAATAGCTTAAAAAAAAAGATTAAACAAAAAAAAATCAGTGGGAATTTTTCATCTCTGTGAAGGTTAAAAAATAAATAAAAATAAAAAGGACAGTTTACGGACATTAACCAAACATATTACATCGCGTTGCCAAAAGGTAGCACCAATAACGGCAAGCAAATCATATTTCAAAAGTATAATACTTTTGTAAAAAACCGCTCCACTGCTAATGTCTTCACATGCAATCCTTTTTGAATGTTTTGAATCAGTGTTGGCAATGCATGCGCAGAGTTTCTCAAAAATAGTTTTGGACAGTAGGCTGTGATAACACAGTGAGCATATGATTGAGAATCACAATAAGCTAGTTATCTTTTTCCTAAAGTTTAAGGTATCACACTCTGCTCTGTCTTTCTCTAAAGTTAACTGTCTGCTTTGATATCCATTGGATTAACGAATCATGGTCCGTATTTGCACGCAATTGTTTCAAAACATGTTTTAATTATGGTTGCCCTGTGGACGCCTTGTTTTCATCCCTGCTGATAGCACCTTGTCTGACTAGTGTCTTAATCCTTATCAAGGACATTGAATTTACACTGAAAAACACAATCTGAGACTCAGTTAAGATAGGCAATGTCACTTTTCCGTTAGCAACACAGAAAGCTTCCTTGGAAGGACATAAGCACACACACACAAAAAAAATGTTACACCACTTTTGTGAAATCCTTTTATATTTTGGGTGTCAAAGCACAGAGCAGCTGTTTTAAACAAACCTCCTTGATATTTGTTAAAGTGATTACTTTGCATTGAAACACCTGTGTCTGTTCAAGTGATTATTCTTCCTGAAGTAATTACTGGTGGTCTTCCTGAAACAGCAATACTATGAAACCGATATACCTGTACAAGAGATCAGGACTGCCCTATAATCATCACAATGATGGGCTGCGGGTTTTCTAAGGGGCGATCAGATCAAAGAAAACAAATATATGAAAAGCCTTTAGTTGAGAAGTCCATTAATGATTTTTGCTGAAAGTACTGTGTAAATAGCTGAGATGTGTAACTAGCCTTCACCACATGACAAATAATATTTCATGCAAACGACATTCCTTGTGTGATCTTCTGGGTCTTCTTTCTTAATACGGAACAGTGGAGAAAAAGATGCATTTTCTATTTTATTAATTTTGTTTTTCACTCAGTGGGGAAAATACCCCCAAAAAATGCTGCAAAAGTTATTTTTTTTTGGGGGGGAGGGGTAATTGTGGGAGGGTAGTGGGCGGAGCTTAGGGAAGGACCAGAAATGACAGCACACAGGAGCCAGAAGTGACATTTAGTCCTGTAGCCCTGTACCAACAATGGTATCTGGGCAGGGTTTTATTTTAACACACAATGAAAATAAACAGTCCAGTATTGCAGAAAACAAACAAGAAAACCACCTGGAATACCAGCAATGGTAAACTCAGGTTTCAAATAAAAAGCGTATACAAAAACATTGCGGTTACAAAAACAGATTAAAGATCACCAGACTACTTACAGACTACTTGTGCTCAAAAATGCCACAGATTCAATACTTTTCTCTGCTCCCATTTAATGCTCAACTGTAGTTTACATCCAAAATAGGGATTGCAGAGACTCAGTCAATCAAAACTGCTGCACTGAAGTTTTAAACTGCTCAGTTCCAGTTTCTCACACTTAACTCATGGTCTACAGTAAGCCACTGAATGCACATCTTTTCCAAGTCTATTAAACATAAATTAATAAATCAAATTGCACACTGTCGGAGATCAGGGCGATTTGGTGGATGCAAAGCACTCAATCAAATTAAAAGGCAAACTCGCAAGGTTACATAGAACTGTTTTTCCATTCCAACATATTTTCTGACCGTGTTGTCATTGCGTGGCTCACAGTAAACAGGGAGTTTCATTTGCCCTTTACTTGCATGTACAACCAGTTCACACTTCACAGATGTGCCAAGGAAAACAAGAAATGTCTATAACATACAAAACAAAATTAGAGCCATCGGTATCATGAAAATGAAAGAATGATAGAACACATCACAACAACAAAAAATGTGGAAGATGCATGTGGAATATTCAATTTGCAGTGTCTGGTTCCCAAAGGAATATTTACACAAGACCAGCATTACAAAATGCAAGCCGGAAGCGATGAGTAATGATTCCCGAGGCTACCAAGTGATGCTGCTCCATTATTTCATTCGTGCAACACTTTGGATATTAAAGTTTGCAGTTCCTTCTATTTGTGCTGTTTTTGTGAGATCAGATTGGCGAACTTTATCAAGAACCATGGCACACAGATTGCATGCATGGTTAATTCAGTTGTGATGTTTCATTTGGGACTGCAGTAGAACTGCATAGCTATAATAACACTTTTACCAACTGGATGGTTGAGGGTACTGTATATTTACATGGTTTGGGTTGGATTTGTCTATCTGTGCTCAGATTGGCTGAAATGACCTTGAACGTTAAATAAATCTATACACCCACAGATTCTGTCACTCTCAATAACTTGTTCTGCAGAATGTCCTGTGCAAGTTTCATCACACGAGGACAAGCAGTTCTCCAGATACATGTAGAGTGCAGAGAATGGCTGGTACAAACACACCCATGTGTAAAGCAGCCTGGTGTCTGCCCCACATTCTGTAGTTGTTATTGGCACCAGTAAAGCAGCTTAAAAGTTCAAATCAATAGAAACAACATTTTCAAACGATCTTGCAAAGAATGCCAAGGAAATGTTAAACAGCACTGATGAAAATCTAAGGTAAAAGTAAAATAAACTAAGTGAAGTTAGCAAGTTGTGGGGGCTATATCTGACGTAGACCTTTTAGAGTTTCATTATATATATATATATATATATATTTATTGTGAACTGGCCGGCACCACTCACGGTTCTTGCCCCTTTAAAAACTTGACCCAGACGCCAGAAATGGATTTTTCAGGTGCGGTTGCACTAATTTTTTGATAAACACAATAAACAAAACCACAAAATAAACACCTGGCTCTTCCTGAGAATTCACTCACTCACTCACTCACTCACTCACTCACTCACTCACGCCCCGCCCCGCAGGACGGCTAAGCCGTTTTCCTGCTACATGCACCAAACGCTCTCTTGAGACTTCCTTCTTCACGACTGCTTGGAAGCAGAGCACACCTTCTGCCTCCTTCTCCTCAGCAGCCCCGAACAAACTGTCTGCTTTTCTTTTATACCCTGCACCTGGCTCTAATTTAATAATAAAGCACCAGGTGCAGGGGATAATTAATAATAAAACAATTAACAAATCAAAAAGTTAAACAATAAAGCAAAACAATCAAACAATAAAGGAAACTAACAAAAGGTGCCTCAATTTATATCTTACACAGGGACGATTTTAACCCCCTCCCTGCTGTCTTACAAATATATATATATATATATATATATATATATATATATATATATATATATATATATATATATATATTGTTGAGGGGCAGGGGCCCTGCAAGTGTAAAACTGTGTTTTGTGGCAGGGACAGAGTGAAAAGCCTCCCTGCAAAGCTAATTGTTTTTGTTTAATTTAATTGTTTAATTGATTTAATTGTATTATTGTTTGATGTAATTATTATTTGTTAATTGTTTTGGCAGTTGGTCTCATTATTGTAAATTTAGACAAGCTACCAGGTATAAAAGGAGAGCAGCCATGCTGCTCAAGACTGTTGCTGTGTGAAGAGCCCGACTGTGTGTTGTATTCATTGGAAAAGGTACTGTGTTTAAAGGTTAAACCAATGTTTGGTGTATGTGCGTTTGTGGAAGTGTTTATATGTTTTGTATGTCAGGTAAACAGCTTTGCTGTCCTGCATGTTAGTCAGGGACCTGCATACATTTAGTAAGTGCTCAGAAGAGCTAGGTGTTCTTTTTGTTTTGTTTGATTTATGTATTGTAGTAAAAGTGCGCAAAGAAAGCACTGAAAAATCAAATCAAGTCGCTGGGTCATGTATTTGATATATATATATATGCCTGTTTTATTCTAGTTAAGTGCTGCATTAATCACTTCTGCCCGATTTGCATGTGCACTTTTGTTCTCTCTCACCACATTTTTACAGACCCATTATACTTAAAATCAATAGTTAGCTGCAGAACAGAAAGACACTTCCTAACAACTGAAGCCATCACAACAAGTATGTGACTTGTCCCATTATTGCATGAGGAGTTCAGGATAATTACCCCTATTTAAAATAGTGCTGGGATGAATATGGAATGTTCATGTTCCAATAGTCTTTCAAAATATTTTAAATCATCTGGAAAACAAAAGTATAATTTGTACCATATTCCAATAACCACACTGGCACCCCATCAAATGACCCCTAATTGAAAGAAAAGCAACCCTGTTCTGTACAGTAGGACATGCGTTATTTATGTTGGACGTCATTTATGCATTGGTTTCCTTCGCATAATATTTTTCATGTAAGTCTTTTATAAATCCTGTCCCTTTTGCCACAGAAAACATTTCCAGCAGTGTTTGTTAAACTATGAGTATTTGTCCATGCACTCCTTTAAAACAAACCACAACTTTATTTCTTTTACAGAGGCTATGTGGTCCAGTGGTTAAAGAAATGGGCTTGTAACCAGGAGGTCCCCGGTTCAAATCCCACCTCAGACACTGACTCATTGTGTGACCCTGAGCAAGTCACTTAACCTCCTTGGGCTCCGTCTTTCGGGTGAGACGTAATTGTAAGTGAATCTGCAGCTGATGCATAGTTCACACACCCTAGTCTCTGTAAGTCGCCTTGGATAAAGGCGTCTGCTAAATAAATAAATAAATGGTGTGAAAATCAAGTTCTCCACAAAAAAAAGAAAAAAAACAGCTAAAGTTGATTTAGTTAGTTATACATTCATGCTGGCTAACTTGGAATAACCCCAATTTATAAGGTGTGATTAGTCACTTAAAATTAAGAAAAGTAAAGCCAAGGAACACCTAATTCAAAGGGAGTGAGATTGTGGTTGTTTTATAGTGTGACGCATTTTATGATACATGAGAAAGTACACCAGCACCATCAATCTCAACCACATTAGAGCAATACAATATCTAACCATGACTGCTGGTAAATAAACAAACTATAAAGTGGTTCACTTTTTTGTAATTTAGTAACAGAGTGGTTGATTTGATCAACATATGCTCTGCTGGGATAAACCACATTTGGGTTTTTACACTTATTTTGGGGGTAGCCCTGGACAGCTGGATTATGCAATTCAAGGTTATACTCTAGTTATGTAAAATGCTGCTTATCCTAGCCAGGAGAGATTGATCAAATCAACTTTTATGTCTAGTCGGCAAACATAGTGGTTACGTCTTCCAGCACTTAATGAATATATTTGCGTTACTCCAGCAAAACCATCACCCATCTATTACCTCCAAATCTGAAGTTATGGGTACTTTTTTCTATGACTGTTGCAGGCAAAATAAAATAGATGTCAAAGACAACCTTTACCAATGGAGCCTCTCACCCACCAAAGAGACACCTAATCATCACCACTGTTACATCTGCAATCCTACAGTAAGACTAGATGGTTTACGGATGAGGTGGGGTGAGTGATACATGGGGTTCAGTGGAAGCTTAATGTTATTGATAAGCACAACATTTGTAAATCATTCATAAATCCTTAACTGCAAGGTGGAATACATTCCAGATCTGCAGAATTCCATCTGAAATTACTGTACATAGTAAAGTGCTTAGAACAAACTAGTTAACTACTATAATGGTTTCCTGTGCTGTACCTAGCAATCATGATTGCTTTGATATTTATTATTATTCAAATATCCTCCATATGGTTGTAGAAATGTGTCTCAAACACAGTATGTGAATAACACATTGTAATGCAATAGAGATTTGTCGGGATAGGAAAGTAACAAGACATTTAAGTAATTGGGTCATCTGATGCAATCACTTGTTTGAGAGTAGCATACTTTGTGGAGTTTCACAATTTTAGGTGCGATCAAAAGTGTGTGTCTTAAACTTCTAATGTGGGGTTTCCTGCAAAAGTAACATTGCCTCACTGTACCTTGAATGAATTGCTTCCGGTCAACAAAATTGTTCAATGATTCCCAGATATATCTGTATCACTGTGACTAACAATGACTACACTACTTTACCATCGGTGGTTCCTTTATCTTTATTTTCTGAGACAGTTTTCACTGATACATCAGTGGCTTTCTTTATTGCATTACCAACGTGCCATTCCCTTTTAGATTAATCTGTCCATGACATAATCCTTACATAGTTAGGATTTACTTTGCAGTATGTGAGGTACACAGGTCTCCAATATAACTATGAACAAAATGCATAATGTAAACATACTCGGTGCATCGTAGCTGGAGATCAGAAATGTGAATACTACTTTTTTTTTAATTGACAATTACGTGACGTGAAAGCATTAAACAAGCTGCTTCCCTACTGACTGCCATGCTTTGCATCCTGAAACATGCTTTGACCCAGAAGAGGTGAAATGACCTGGGAAGTGATGTAAAACGAAAATACACGTTAGATAAAATTGCACAAAGTGGCATTGCAAATAGGGTTTATGAAGTTATTTTGTTTGATTAAAACACTTTAAATCATGTTTCCCGGTTGGTTTAAATTAAATGCAGTGGTGTGTGTGGGGGGCAATCCTTCCTTCTAAGTTTTTCTTGTTTCATTTTTGGCAGCCAAACATGTGCAAATGTCACAGCAAGCATGATGCACTGCACAGTTGAAAATCTCTAGATCCTGGGAACCAATATTAGATCTCCACCCAAGTGTGTTTAGTGTGAGCACCCCACCTGCATGCAAACAAACTCAACATTCAGAACCTGTTCTCTCTTGCCCTTCCCTCCTTCCATGAGTCACTTTCACACCTATTGCTGTTGAATATTAGAAACCCCACCTGTGACCAGGTTCCGGACAACATGATACTTTTTCTTTTGTGACTGTTGGGGGAGTGGGCGATTCACTCTAACAATATTATTCAGTTTAATGAGTAATTCAAAAATCACCTCTGTTCCTCAATGGAACAAAACAAATATTTGAAAGTCTGTTTTAATGTAGCTAAATATTTACATACGATATTAAAAGCAGCGTGTGACAAAGACAGAAAGAATCTAAGCAGTAAATCTCCCTCCCAACCAGAAAGGGCGCTGTGTAAGGTGGGCAGTATGCTTCCCCGTAGATTGATCGACTCGACGGTAGGCAGAAAACGGAAGCGCGTAGCTGCACGTACATGAAACAAATCCCTTGTAATCGGCTAAGGGGCAGGCAGCGACTGGAGAAACCAGGGCGGCAAGTTGATTGCAGGGAGGAGTTGAGTAGTACAAAGGGGACGCAAATATGCGAGTACGGCCCCTTGACTGAGACGTAATTGCCCTCAAGAAGACTCTCAGCCCACCCCACTACCCTCTCCGCTGCCTGCAACACCAGCGCCTCCATCCACCAGACCCAGGACAGCGGGACCAAGGCCGGGGCTCTTTCACCAACAAGCACCCTTCACCCATGGACCAGCACCTCTCATTACCCAATGGGCGACCGCGCTCCACAACATCATGATCAGAAATGTGAACTCTATGAGTTAGTAGAAAAATTTAATGATGCCTGGTAGAACTAATGTTATTGAACACGCTATTATTACTCCAGCAGGTGTTAAGGTTCGGGAGCGACCGTACTGAATCCCAGAACACCGTAGGGATCCTGTAAGCAAGAGGTGGGGGATATGCTCGAGCTTGGTGCCCAAGAAGGACTGCTCCACTCGGTTCTGCATGGACTTTAGAAAAGTCAATGCCATCTCCAAGTTTGATGGATATCCCATTAACAGAGTGGATGAGCTCCTCGACCGACTGGGAAAGGTGCAGTTAACTTCGACCTTGGCCCTGATGAAGGGATACTGGCAAATTCCACTCACTCAGAGTCCGCAAGAGAAAACTGCTTTCTCTACCCCAGATGGCTTGTTCCATTTCCTGACCACACCCTTTGGGTTGCATGGAGCCCCAGCCACCTTTCAGAGACTGATGGACCAGATCCTGGCTCTCCATCATCAGTATGCAGCCGCATACATTGATCATGTGGTGATTTTTAGCTCTATCTGGAAGGAGCATATTGTTAGACTTTCGGCCGTCTTGCAGTCTCTGAGGGAGGCAGGGCTGACGGCTAATCTGGGTAAATGTGTATTTGGCAAACACCTTGGTTCATTATGGGTAATGGCCAGGTAAAGCCAATCGCCTCAAAAGTCCAGGCTTTGGTGGAGATGGCGATCCTGAAAACCAAGTCTCAGATCTATTGGGGTTAGCCAGCCATTATCGCCATTCTATCCCCGAGTATGCCACCATAGTCAACCCCCTGGTCGATCTCACCAAGAAGTCTGCTCCAAAACTAGTTAGAAATGGACAGGGCAGTGTCAGGGAGCATTTGATGTGATTAAGGAGAGACTCTGCCAAGCACCCGCTCTTATTTCACCAGATTTAAGCAAGGAGTTCATCCTCCAGACTGATGCCTCCCAGATTGGTCTGAGGGCAGTTCTGTACCAACAAGTTGACTGAGTAGAACACTCTATCATTTACATGAGCAAAAAATTGACTCCCAGGGAGATAAACACTCCTTTTCAATGTTGTAGTTAAGCCATCAAATGGGCTACTCACGATCTTCGATATTACTTGTTGGGTCGTTCTTTTTCTGTCACTGATCGTGCTCCTTTAAGGTGGTTACACACGATGAAGGACAACAACTCGGTAGTACCTGGTGATGCAGCCCTTCCACTTCAGTGAAACATTGTGCGGATAAGAAGCATCAAAATGCAGATTTTTTTTTCTAGGGAGGGGGTTCCATTAGGGGACTTAGAGTTGGCAGAATGTTCCTTCGGCATCACTCTGAGGGTTGATATATGTGACAAAGAGAGAAAGAATCTAAGCTGTAAATCTCCCTCCTGACCAGAAAGGGTAAGGTGAGCGGTATGCTTTCCCGTAGACTGGTCGACTCGACGGTAGGCAGAAACCGGAAGTCGGCCATCTTGGCGGAAACTCGGTTGTACAGAGTTTGAATATTACAGTTACAGATATGAAGAGGATCTACACGGAGCCAGCTGATTTACGATCACAAACCTCATTGCACGGCACAGCACACGGACACCTGCACCACTTTCACTCAGGATACAGTGCACAGTTTCGTGCACAGAGTGTCGCTTTTTTTGGACTTCCCCTATACCCCTATTTTTTGTATATATTCAAACTTTAATTCAACACAGATGTTTTTGAAAGAATACAGTGTGTTTGCTTGTTGTTTATTATCACACCTCTCACCAGCCTGTCACACGGCACCTTCAAGAATTGTTGCAAGGAGTTCAGTGATTGGAGCACTAAGTTGTTGGGCAGAAGGTAGGCGAATATTAATGAGGTCAAGCCCACGTGTACTGAGACAACAGACACCAGGACTCTACAGTATTGGCTGAGTAACCTACATGCACAACACAGAACAACTAAATCCAATTTTTAGAATGATAAAGGTGTGAATTCAATGGAGATATGTACAGAATGTCATAAAAATAGCCATGCACAGACTTATCAAAATTGAACAAGATTGAAGGATGCTAATATATTAGACCAAGTACTTGGAGTTTGAATATGAAAAAGGCCTTGTAAATGTTTTTTTCCATTTAAAAGAAAACTTTTAAAAGAAAAATGTTCTTTTAAATATAACTGAGAAGGATTTAGGGATGTGCTCAATATTAATTACCTGTGTGGCATTGTCACTCAGTCCACGCAGTAGAACAGCAATGACGTGCACTGCTGCTCAGCGCACCTCTGCTTCACTATCAGTTTTTATAAGGGCAACAACTCAGCTGAAAAAGAAGACAAAGCCCAATGGGCATTTAGTAAACAAAGTTAGGCACTTTATAATCTTTTGACAAGTAAATAAAATCTATCACACATATATTTATTTATTTATTTTTTTAGCAGGCATCTTTATCCAAGGCGACTTACAGAGACTAGGGTGTGTGAACTATACATCAGCTGCAGTGTCACTTTCAACTACGTCTCACCCGAAAGACGGAGCACAAGGAGGTTAAGTGACTTGCTCAGGAGCACAAGGAGGTTAAGTGACTTGCTCATATAAAAAAAACTTGAAACACTCTTTCATTTTAGAAATAAAAGAAAGTATTACAAACTATAAAAAAGTGTAAAATGTAATAAAATCAAAAGTATGAAAATACATTTAACACTAGAACCCGCCGGATTTTCTAACTACCTACAACCGCCACGTGGGTCATTTTGACCCATACATTTTCAAACGGCTTCGTTATGAAAATGAAAGACATACTATCGGATACAACTCAAAAGTTTATTCATGAACATCATATCTAGCATTTGCATTGCAGAAACACTATTTAAATGGAAAATTAAACGTAAAAGGCTTTACTTTCAAAATGAGCACAAATACAGCATGACTACAGTGAAAAAATATAATAAAATATACATTTCAAAAGAAACGGGTATGTATATACACCCATTTACAGGTGGAAAGGGGTATATGTACATACAAAACTGTAAACCTGAAATCATTGTTTTCAATACTACATAAAAAGAAAATATAAAAATATAACACTACTTCCGGTATGACGGCTGCATTGTACTCTATGGAACGTACGCGTCTGCCTGCTAGCTCTGTGCCTGCATCCAGGAGCTGTGTGGTAACCGCAGACACAGTTCCATTGAACACTATTATTATTATTATTATTATTATTATTTATTTCTTAGCAGACGCCCTTATCCAGGGCGACTTACAATTGTAAGCAAATACATTATGTAAACTGGTACATATACAAACCTGTAAAACCAAATTTTTTTTTTTCTAAAAGTAATATAAAAAAAGAATATATAACATACGTTTCATATTATGCACATATTCCAATCAAAATGACTATTTTCAAGATTAAATATTTCCTTCTGATATATTCCCAGTTGCATTTCTGGAATGAAACAAATGATTGATGTCTCCCAGGTACATTGAGAAATAAAGCAACTAGGCCTTCACTGAGTTGGCATCTTGGTGCAATTGTACAAATCCACAATCATAGCAATCTCTGTCTCGTAGTCAGTCTACAAACAAAGGCTTTAAATAAATTTTAAAAAACACATGTGCTAGGAGGAGGCATGTCTTGTTTGCTGCATTTACAAAAAAAAAATAGAATATCTTACATTATATAAAAACATTTAAAAAAAAAAACATGTATTTTAATGCATGGGTCAAACTAACCCACGTGGCGGTTCTAGGTAGAACTGCTTATAACTTTATCATTTTTGCTATTCTGGCTATCAAACGCCATCAGGATATTTAATTCATATATTTAGGAAAAGTGAAAAACTGACAGACACATATGATTTACCACAGAAGAGTAATTAACATTTTAAATCCAAAATGGGTCAAATTGACCCGCACAGCGGTTCTAGTGTTAAAAACAAAGTTCTGTAATTTGAAATGTCTTTGTGATGTTATGTTAGGTTTGCAGAGCAATACAGTAACTTAATTGGTGACGTCCAGCTAAAATGAACCTGTTTAAAGTACATTAATCAATGTCATTTCGTTGGTCTCACATTTTCCTGTATAAAAGAGGCACACTTTATGGTAAACATGTATTTGATTGCTTAATAGTATTAATGAACATAATTTACTGATCACTCCTTGAAGATATTTCACTGCTACCATTGTGGCGCATTCCTGCATTACCCTTCAAGAGGTCACAGAAAGGAACTCAGATCAGTTGAAAACATGCAATAAGTGTCATAGAAAAAGCTGCAATTGGTTACTGTACTGAGAAGAGCCAAAGTGTGATGTTTTCAGGAGTTTACAGTTCTTCTAAACGTACTGGTATAACTCCTCAGTAAGCAGGCACTGCTTTTCCAATGACACACATGTTTTCAATTGCCATACATCCTTCCAGTGCCTTCTTGGAGTGGAATACAGACACATGCAAATGCAGTGATATGTTCAAGGAGCGATCTGTAAATTGTGTTCATTAATCCTTGCATGCATAAAATATTGAAAATACCTGAAAAAAGTAATATAGTTCATTGACATTTTTGCAATTTTTTTCCCATTGCTTTATATGGGGGGAAAATAGTATCTTCATATGAGGCTATCATGCATTTGCGTTTTCCATATGTAGACCCATATAAAGACTCGAAGAATTTGATATTTGTCCCCATATGAGTTTGCCATGCATGAAAGGGTTAATACAGTAGTTTAAAAACAGAATACCAATAAAAAATCAAACACACAGTTACCATAATATGTGCATCTTTTATAATGGAAAATGTGAGATCTATGTGCAACGTAAGTAAGATTTACTAGAACTATTTTGTTAGCTCTATGTACTTTAGGTGTTTTCAAGCACCTCAGTCATAATTATAATATCTTTATTTTTATATAGCACCTTTCATAATGGACCACCATCACAAAGCACTTTACAGAGGTAGGCTGTGAACTGTGCATTATATGCCTGGTGTTCTGTTTGCCTCGCTTCTCCCACGCTACTCCACTGCTCCGCTCACTCCACTGGCTCCCGATCACCGCTCGCATCCAGTTCAAGACTCTTGTACTCGCCTACCGATGGCTTGACCAGACTGCACCCAGCTACCTCCAGACCCTCATCTCTCCCTACACCCCCACCGAACTCTCCGCTCCTCCTGCACTAGTAGACTGGCTCTACCTCCGCTACGCTCCCCTGCCTCCAGAGCCCGCTCCTTCTCCACCCTCGCCCCGCAGTGGTGGAACGACCTTCCTACGGATGTCAGGACTGCCCAGTCCCTGACCACCTTCCAGCGCCTCCTCAAGACACACCTCTTCAGACAACACCTGTAAAACTCAACTCTTCCCTTCTGGACAATATAGCACTCTGCCTTTAATGCACTTTAACTTGCACTTATCTGCTCCCTATTTTACTGTATTTAATCCTGCACTTAGCCCAATCTGTAGTATCTTATATTTCACCTGCACTCGTATCTAACCCTGATGTAATTTTCAACACTGTTATCTACTCTTGTACTGCCCCGATATCAAATCGTACTGTGTTTTGTATTTGCTCTTATTAGGACTAAAGTCATTGTATTTTGTATCTTGATCTTAATTGTATTGTAATTATTTATATGTATTTTTGTATACAACTGTAAGTCGCCCTGGGTAAGGGCATCTACTAGGAAATAAATAATAAATAACAATAAATATGCAGAGTCACTTACAATAGGACATTGATTTAACATATCATCCGCAGGATGGAACACAAGGAGGTTAAGTGACTTGCTCAGGGTCACACAGTCAGTCAATCAGTGGTAGAGGAGGGATTTGAACCAGTGACGGTTACAAGCCCTGGACTTTAACCACTGGACCACACTGCCTCCTAAAAATCTGTCCTGAATGATTAAATGTGCTTTAATCCATTTGCAGTTAATTACAGGAAAGTCATTTTAGCCATACAGCTTTATTTGTAGAATCTAAGTAGACACAATTAATGCATTTAAAGACTTGCTGCAGGAGGAATGAAGGACTTACAGAATGGTATCTCCTTCAGTAATCCCATTAATAGAGAACTATATCACTGAAGGCTCAGTTTCACAAGTTAAAGGCCCCCCCCTTCCCCCCACCCCCCCATCACATGAAGCACTTCACTGACGGAGGAAGCAGTTGCCATCAATGAAGCCTGTTTTATTGAACTGTCTGCTCAATTTCACTCTTGCTGACTGAAGCACGTGTCTCTATTTAATCATTCAGGACAGATTTGCAGGCTATGCCAGTTTGCTTTTCTCCCACCGCCTGTGCGTTTAGCAATGAACGAGAGTCACACTTTCACTGCTTTAGTAATTTAACCACTTGACCACCCAGTTTTTGTATAAGGTGGTGTTGTGTTGAAGGTTATGACTAGTTATTTAATATCACATCATGAAAGTGTGTGTAAAAGCAGATCTTGTTCAAGTATCAAACTGGGGCTGCCATGTTTCTTACTCAGTCCACAACCTAATCTGTAAGCAGACATTTAACCAAGGTAAAGATTGCCTGGCTTTTAGATATTCTAGGACATATTTGCAAAGCCTGTTTGAGGTGCTGAGGGTTTTTTTTTTCCTCCTCAAGAGATTATAGGGAAATATTTAATCTACAAAACTCTAAAAATGGCCCAATAACATTACAGAAAAGTTTAACAGCTGCGAGTCCAGTGCATGAAACACAACCTGAGCAAATTTCCTTCTTTGATTCTACATTCAAATTAAGCAGAGAATAAATATTGACTTATGAAGATATTGAATATGTATTATAACATAAAGTCAATTTTTTTGTATGTTACACAGTTTGGTGCTATAAAAGAGATGTTGTTGCTTGACTGTAGGAACAATGACTGTTGAGATCCAGTCTTTATAGGCAGCAGACAGAGAAGGAAATTCACTATACTTTGGTATAAATTTGAATTTCAGCACAGTAGGAGATGTTGATTTAACAGTTCCCTGGAGAAGAATACATGTCACGGGATTGCTGAGTTCAAGGAAGGTATCAGAGTGTGAAGGGGAGGATGCAGCTTGCGCTTTCACCCTCCAGACAATCTATTTCAAACTCGCTTATAAAAAGGTCTAGTACATTATTAAAACAAATTTGAGGGAGACGGTCATTAATTTGATCTGCTTTACTTACCCTTGAATCTGTTGTACAGAGTTTGAATATTACAGACACAGATATGAAGAGGATCTATTACTGGAGCACTTTTGTAACCTGCCCCTTCTTTCTATCAATCCAACAGAACTACTATAGTATTTTAGTTCTTTTGCACTTTTCATTGACTGCCATAAAAATAATCCCAAGCTAAGACAGGACAGCTGTCAACGGTTAGGAAACAGCAGATACAGTAGTCTCTCAAAAGCCGCCTTTGTAAAGCTGCCAAACAATATGAGATGTTACAATTAAAAAAAAAAAAAAGCTAAAAAACACACACCCCTTTTCAGTGTGGGTTTCTCCCTGGCTCTCTTGCCAAGAAGTTAATGGTAAGTGTTAAAAAAAAAGGAATGAACTAATTATTACACCTGATTAGAGAGATGTCTAGGTTCTCATTTCATTCAAGTAGAAAAGACATTCTGTTAAATGACAACAAACAAAATACTTTAAGAATGTCTTTAGGCAATGTAGATCAGTAATCTATATGTCATGCATTTATTTACTGGAATTAGAAATTATTCTCAGGCAGCCCACTGAGATGCAATTACTGCTGAAGAGCCTACCTCGTGTACCACAGCCCCCAGTGCAAAGTGCAGTCTCTGGCACAGCTCCCCAAAGTTAGACAGGCTGCTGGCTGTCGTTGTCTCTGGTTCCTCTCAGGAAAGCGTGGATGAGGGGTGTCCCAAATCGAGAGGCCAGGTCCCCTGAAATAAACACAGATACTTCTGTTAGTCTAGTCCTGGCTCTCACCTGAGTTATTGGATGTTGTGACCCGATGGCTCATGTGGGGACGACAGGCCAGGAAATTCAGGACACAGAATGGTGAGTGAAATGCGCTAGTGTGCAGATTTTAATAATAAATAAACAAAACAAAAGGTTTGAACAAAACACAAACAAAACGGCACGGTGGCCAAAACAAACAGGGACAAAACCAAACAAGTATTGTACTGGAGTAAAACCAGCACGGGTAGCAATTGTTTTCAGATATTAGTTTCTTTATCTCAAGGCTCACGTCTCTCGTTCCGCCTCTGAACACACTAACCTCGATCAGCCAAAGCTGCGGGTTTATAAACATGTGACCGTCTCCAAATTAGTAATAAATTAATCAATCTGGAGACAGTCACATTCTGCATAGGTTTAGCATGGATGGGGAAGTTTAACCACATAAACAATACATTTTAAATAATAATACAACAAATAATATAATACACACAGGTGCGGGGTGTACCAGCCTTCTCATTTCCAGCTGGCGGCCAGCTAAATTGCCGTCTACTTTTCTAGATGAGCCGCTTAAAATAGTTATTTTAAAAAAAGTACAATAAAAAAAACTACAGTGCTTGTATGTTCCAGTGAATAGTATTCAAAATGTTTATTTTCTTCCAGTAAAATAGCGGCAATTTCCACAATTCATTACGTATGTAAGTCGAGTAAAACATTCCTTCTTTGAGGGCATTTCATTTCTGGACTTATGTCTCCATGGACACCGTGAATCGCGATGGACCAATCAGTTACGAGCTTACAAGCGATGTTTGTGATGAAGGCCGAACGACGAAGAGGTTATCAAGTCAATCATCATTTAATAAAGCAAGTTAACAGAATTGAAAAAATAGAAATACTGTAGAAATCGCATTCAATGTTTACAGAAATTGCAAAAGAAACAAACTTCTGAAAACTGTAAAATAGTGTTTAGAAATCACAGTTCTCACAAGCGCATTTTTATTTATTTATTTTTATTTTATTTATTAATGCACTTGTGCAATCGGACTTGGCAGTTAATGAGATACGGCGCCATGGGAAAATAAATGTAAGGACTGTTGGTTCCATGAATATTTTTTATAGAAACTTAAAATTGTTTTTTTTTATAAA
Source organism: Acipenser oxyrinchus oxyrinchus (assembly GCA_030684275.1). NCBI lineage: Eukaryota > Metazoa > Chordata > Actinopteri > Acipenseriformes > Acipenseridae > Acipenser > Acipenser oxyrinchus. The sequence continues at coordinate 15,272,182 of CM060263.1, read as the reverse complement.
ATGCAAAAAAAAAAAAAAAGGAATATATATTATGTCTTTAATTTAGAAATTGCTTCACATTTCTCTTCCGTCTCACTTGGTTTTATGGTATCTAGCCTATATAATGTGAGATTGTGTGTCTGTCTTTCCCCATTTTTTTCTGTGTAGTAAATTATTGCAAATTGCCTAAATGCACATATTTTGGATAATGTATATTTCTGCAAAATTCTACATTCACAACAGAAGCAAAACCTTAATTTTGCCAGTTGATGTTGTGGTCTCCTGGAATCAGATTCAAGGCCTCCAGAATTGCATTACCAGTGTAATTATGAATTATGCTACACATTTACCATAAGCTACCATGTTTTTTTTTGTTTGTTTAGTTTTTTTTCCCTTACGTCTCTGTGTTTTACACAGCTTATAGTGATGAGCAATTATCACTTTTACATGTCGATTCGATTATCGATTCGATATTTGAAAATAATCCTGATTACGATTATTGATTATTCTAATAATATCATTCTTAGGGACAAAAAGTCACAAAAGGTTCCTGATTAAAAAAAATATTTTAATTAAAAACTACAAAAAATACTTTTTTCAACAGCACTTGCAAACCTACAAAACATACAGCATGCATTATATTGAAGTCACTGCTAAAGCAGCATAACCAATATATAAACAATACCACTTCACATAAACCACTTTTAAATAAAGAAGAAAAGCACACACACAATGACAATGCATTATCTTCCTCTCAACTGCCTGAAGTCTTCTCTTAAGCTCTTTTGAATCCCTTACACCCCAGGGAATTATGCATAGAAAAAAAATCAAAATTATGCAAAATTATTATATCTGTACAAGTATGTGCAAAGTAAAAAAGTATTGTGCACTTGTATCGGGTGCTTCTCTCATACTGGATATCAAAATATGAGCATAATATTAAAACAAAAGTTTAAAAAAAAAAAAACTTAAAAAAAAAAAAATATATATATATATATATATATATATATATATATATATATATATATATATAAAGTCTTTCTAAATTCCAAGATTGAAATAAAGGAACACCAGCTCTTTCAGTTTGTCTTCAGAAAGAGAATGCCCCCCAGGACAAGATTATATACGCTCAGCATTAGCTGGATTTGTTACTGCATTTATGTATCTGTAAGCTAATGTTTTCATATTAATGTTTTCAAGTCATTCTTTTCTTTTACTTTTCTTTCTTTGATTTTCTCTTTCTGTGTCAGTCCAAACACACACAGTTGTTTCTTTTAGACTACTTTGCTTTTCATAGTGTGTTCAATTGTTAAAGTTCCTGATTGCACTACTAAATAAACCTGGTTTCAGTGGGTCTTAACACAGTGCTCAATTGTCTATTTGGGACCCCATTGCACTGTCATCAGAATTGCTTCGGTGAATATGTTAATGATGTCTTCAGAATACCACTTCAGTGCAGTTCTTCACTCCATTTATGCACCACAGAATTGGGGGCAAGTGCTGTTCACGCTTTCACTCGCATTTGCGCTGTAATCAGAATACAGCCCTAAGAGTTTTAGTTTATAGACAGTAAGAGTTTAAGATGTTTGTTGTAATAAAAGGTTTTTATTACAGTGGTTAAAGAAAAGGGCTGGTAACTAGGAGGTCCCCTGTTCAAATCCCACCTCAGCCACTGACTCATTGTGTGACCCTGAGCAAGTCACTTAACCTCCTTGTGCTCCTTCTATTGGGTGAGACGTAATTGTAAGTGACTCTGCAGCTGATGCATAGTTCACACACCCTAGTCTCTGTAAGTCGCCTTGGATAAAGGCGTCTGCTAAATAAACAAATAATAATAAAATAATAATTTTAAAACATACTTTTCATGTCTTTTCCTTGAGAAACTATATAAAATTGGTAGTACATGAAAAAATGATTTAAATCAATGATTTTTTTTTTTAAATCAAGTGATTTAAGTCAGTGATTTAATTCTACTTAATTTAAATCAGCCAACCCTGGTTGGGACTGCTCTGTTCAGATAATTACTGTCAACCCAAACATCGCCTGGTCCCAATTAGAGGTTTCACTGTATAATACCTTTACCTAAAGGTTGCAGGTCACTAATCAGAATATTTCTCAAATGAATAATAAGCCTTCTTCATTTTTGTTATCATTACCAGGCTACTAGGCTATTTTTTATTTATTAGCTGTGAAACAAAAAGTATAATTTGTAACATATCTGAAGCAGCAGAGGAGAGCAGCAACTGGCTGTGGTTGAGATGGAAAGATTCTGGTTGGGGATCTCAAGCACAATAGAAAGAAAGAAAAGCTGATGTACAGGTAAGTAAGCTGGGCTGAGTTGAGTGGGGGACGGAGGGGGGTGATGCTGGGATGCCAGAATCACCGTCGAGCCCTCTTGAGATGTTGTGGGCTAGTCGACGAAACACTGAGGACAGAAGGTGCCCACTTGAAGACCCCAGAGATGTACCTTACTTAGCTCAATCCAGACGGTTGTCATGCTGATGCGCTGGGGAGATTGCAGCCGTTGTGTGTGCTGATGCTCTGGGGAGGCAAAATAAGCTGATCCCTGGAGCCAGCATTACACTTCAGCCATCAACACCAGGCAGAAAGATATCTACATCATCAGATGGAAGGAAACGCAAATGGATGGAGATGCAGATGGATCACATTAGTTTACTGTGAAACTACGTCTTAGTTGGTGCTTATCTTGACGAGAGCAGACTTCACATCAGCATGAAGTTTTAACATCTAGTCTCATGTAATGGAAATCAAATCAGTCAAATGTATCTCTGGAGTAAAATAAACCCCATCAAATGACTTATTAAAGAAAGGAGAGGAACACTCTTTTGTACAGTAGAATGTGTGATAAAATTCAGTTTCCTTTGCATTTTCAATACATTCATTTTAAAATTCTGTTACATAGATTAATAAGAACTTATTCATTTTAGCCACCAAATACATTTGAATCAGTGTATCCGGGAACTAGAATAAAACAAAGTCACACACTTTGAATATCCATACATTTAAAATATATATATATATATATATATATATATATATATATATATATATATATATATATATATATATATATATATATATATATATATATATATATTCCAATACCAGCCAATTATTGTTTTATTTTTTAGAAATTAAAGCTTTTACTTTGTCTTTTACATGATTGGACCAAAATGAAAAACACTAATAATTACTAGAACTGTGCATATTACAATCAACAGTAACTGTGAATGTCCTCTTCCCTCTCTACCTGGGAACTATAAAGTTGATTCTTCTAATTGTTAAGAAACCCCAGGGGCTGACAAATGAGTACAATTGACAACACGTAATTTCTCAATTCATGTAAAGAAAATAAGAAGAATAAACCACACATCCGGTACGTCTGACGTGTTTGCTTTGTTAATATATTAATGATAGTGCTTGAACAAGCCCACAATTATACTAACACTTTAAAAGGGCTTGTTACTGCTTGCTTCTCTATTAATCTAGTTAACAGTGTCATTTCCTGGATCAGTTAGGCAATGGAGTATGGACCACGTATTAGTCACAAAACAGTATTTATCGTAAAAAATGTCCCAGTTTGTTAAACTCAAATTACACTAAGTAACATGTCAAAGTGTAGCTTCAAATTTCATTATATTAGTTGGTTTTACTGCCCCCTAACCTGATATCTGCCATCGTTCTTAAACGGTTCTTATGACAATTACTCATATAACTTATTGAACGTTTGCTAAGGTACTTTAACCTGAGTTCAGGACATAGATAGATAGGTAAGATATACAGTGCTGCACCGTTTCAACACAACCTGTTACAGCGTGGAATTGGTTATACTGTGCACTCCATTTATAAGAATCGCACCCATCTTGGTTGATTTGATTCTTATAAGAGGTTGATTCTTAACCCTTTGCGGTCCTATGTCAGACCAGGTCCGACATTACAATTTTCCCTTTCCGGTCCGATGTCGGACCCTGTCAAAAAGACGTAAAACACAGGTCGTTCTCAAGAAAACCATTCAATAGTCGAGTGACACATAGCTCCAGCACCACAGAGATAACACAGACATAAACAAACAAGATTGCTGCTTCTGCATCCACTGCTCAAATAATATCACAGACATTTGCAGAGCTTTTTGAGATGTTATAGTAATAAAATTATGACTTGGATCGCATTATTGAGGAGTTTGGTGATAAAACGAGTGATCAGGAGATGATTTATCGGTATGCATGACTGTGAAGAGGTATATGAGAAATACAGCGAACAAAGAGTGGGGCAGGGCTGGAGATGCAGTACTGAGTGTCCTGTTGATATGCAGTGCCTTTTAAACCTGTTTTACTGTGAATAAAATTACTTTTAAACAGTGCATGTAAAATAAAGAGCTTGTGTGAAAATAAATTAGACATGACGTGCCTGACAGGTGCTGAATAAATGGACCGCAAAGGGTTAAGGCTTCTACTACTTCTGAAGCTGGTGTATTCCTATATTGAGTTGCTGGCCTTTTTGGCCTGGCTCCTGCTTTGCTACTCATTTCAAAATCCAAACAATCACAGTCACTTTCTACCTCTAAGGGGATGTGATCTGCACCAGGCTGTAGGTGCAAGTAGAATGGCTTTGTTTTATGCATGTTGTTGTATTAGATTCAATTATTTATCTTCTTTTTTGTATTATTATTATTATTATTATTATTATTATTATTATTATTATTATTATTATTATTATTATTATTTATTAAAATTGTTAAACAGCTCTCCATGTTAGAAAAGCAGAAAGGCACTTATCTGACTGTTTGTGTTGTTCCCATTGTAGAGCAATCTGTTAACAGTTTTGGGGAGCGCTGGCACTGAACACGAAGTTTGTGTAGAATAGGGTACATAGATGCAAGATACCCTCTTCTAGTCCAAGCAGTATGTAGAATCATAATTCTGGAGAGCTGTCCATTTCATTGTTTTGTTATTAAATCCACATTCTTTGCAGCTTCTAATGTCTCTTGAACTATGGTTTTATAGCAAGAATCCCAACTTGTGAGCGAAGAAAAAGAAAACGTGGGCCACTGGCTGTCAATCAAACTGGGAGTATCCACACGCATTCAACCAATGACAATGGTGCATTGCTCTTCAATTAAACAAGGTGCACAGTGCTGCAATTTTGCAGGAACATATGCAAAAAAATACATATCTTAAACGTGACAAAAAAATGGTGATTAAGATCAACTTTTCGATAGTGCACAATGGAAAGAAAAAAAAACTTACATCACTTTATTTCGAAACAGTCTGTGAACGTCTTTCTGTTTTCTCCAACAAGCAAAAATACATATATATATATATATATATAATGTATATATATATATATATAAATTTGTTTCAGAATTTTTAAAAATGCTTTCTTGCTTATTATAATTCCTAATTAATAAGCAATGCAAAGTAATTATTTGAGTTACGTTTCAGTTTCGATAAAATAAGAAACATACATTTTACTTATCTTTACAGCCAGTTGTTGCGGGTTTGCCGGTTCGGGAAAAGTCCAATCACTTTGTCCAAGGTTCAAGTTTGTTTGGGCACCACTTGTAAGATTTCTGCCAGAGTAACAGTGTATGAAAGATTCCTTAAGTGAATAGACAGAAGTCCAGACTTTTGAAAAGGCCTCCGTTTATTTTCCATCACATACTTCGTTACTCCATCCTCACAATCGAGAACACAACCTGCACAACTATTACCCGCCATGCTGTACTTGTTCAACTCTCTTGTCATACACACGCACACACACTGCATCTCCTCCGTTGGGACGTGAAGTTTGACGTCTCTCTCAAGAGCTCCAAAGTTGTAGAGTTAATATTAATATATAAGGGACCATGGGACAGAAATACAATGATTCTTGGTGGTAAATCTCCAACCGACCTGTGAGGGCGCTAAGTAGCGAGAACAGAGATCCCTGGACGGGCTGGCCTGACAGTTCTTTCCCAGGGTTCAAGGGAAGTCGGCCAGCTGGGAAGAGGGTGAGACTTCGTTGCAATAACGCATTGACCCGGAAGGGAAACGACGTGGCAGCCGCAGATTGGAGAGGCGGTTGCACTCGTTTACCAAGGGGTCGTGTGTGGCAGCAAAAAAGGTGATGGAGAATCGCAATCTGTTCCTTCGTATTGGTTTTGTGCTGATGAACTGAGAAGGACTGTGAGAGACCCCGTACCTACTGAAACAGTATTGTGAGTGTTTTGTTTGTTTGTCTGTGTGTAATTCGTCTTGTTTCTAAATCACTAGATGACTAACATGATTCCGGAGCTGTAAACGTGGCAGAAAAAAAGAAAAGGGAATGAACTGGTGATGTGTTTCCTTTTCAAGCTGAAATGTTTTCTCCTATTTTCCGTCCTAGAAAAAACGAATAAAGAGAGAAGGACCGCAAAATGGGAGGGAGCATCATTGAGACAAGGCTGGGGTCTGGTGGGATAGCGCTCGGCTGGTAACAAACGCCAGTCAAAGGGAGCTGGAACACAGTGTGTCCGAGAGGGCGAGGTTACTGGGCCATCTAGGGCAGATGCTACTCCCGACCCCTCTCAATATACCGGACACGTGGTACTCAAGTACATGCATAGTGTGGGGCCAACATAATGACCGGTTATTAGTGCACGCTTGGGGGCAGGTCCAGTCTATTGAAGGGAAGGATGTTGATGGCGCTGGGGCGCTAGTATTTCCACACTTCAGTATCAAGGAGCCATTACTGTATAGGGTAAATCTAGCCGCAGGCACAGGACAGCCTGTAACACAATTATTGGTTCCCCCATTTTGTCGGACCGAGGTCATGAGGCTGGCACATGATATCCCTTATGCGGGGCACCTCGGAGCTGACAAGACAAGGGAGCGGATATTGGCTTGATTCTATTAGGCAGGTCTTCATACTGATGTGTTGAAATATGTAGCCACATGCCCAGACTGGGCTACTCACTCTTTTCAGGCTTTCAAAGCTGGTCTTGCATTCCAGGGTCCACTCCCACTTGACATTTTTCTTTTTAAGATTATTGAGTGGAGCAGCGATGTCAGCGAACCTGGGAATGAACTTGTGGTACCAACCAGCGAGCCCCAGAAACCGTTGTACCTCCTTAAGGTTAGCTGGCTATGGATAGTTCTGAATGGCAGACAGCTTCTCTGGACTGGCAGCCACACCCGCTCCGGACACCACATGTCCAAGGAACATTAAAGAGGTCTTGAAAAAGTGACATTTAACAAGGCTGAGTGTCAGGTTAGCCTGAAATGGAGCTGACGAAAAACCTGATTCAGATGTTCCAAATACTGAGCTTTAGTGGTGGAATAAACAATGATGTCATCAATGTAGACAAAGCAGCAAGTTCCTCTCAAGCCTCCCAGCACCTGCTCCATGAGCCGCTGGAAGTTTGCAGCAGCGTGTTTTAATCCAAAAGGCATAAAACTGATATAATCCAAAAAGGGTGGCGAAAGCAGTTTTTAGTTTGCCTGCCTCATCCATAGCCACTTGCCAATAGCCAGACCGCAGATCCAATGAGCTGAACACTTTGGCACCACTGAGAGACTCCGAGATATCATGGACGTTGGGCATTGGATACACATCAAAGTCCGTCTTGGCATTAATTCGCAGATAGTCAACACAGAAACGGTATGAATTGTCCCGATTTTCGATGAGCACAACAGGAGCAGACCATGGCTCAATCACATTGCCCTCCAGCATGTTACTCAAGTGTTGCTGTATGATCATTTTCATATGAGGTTACGCCCTGTAAGCCGGACTGCGCACTGGCACCTCATCTGTGGTGTGGATCATGTGACGAGTTACCACAGTTATTCCCAGTTGGGATGTGCACACAGTAGGCCAGCACTTTATGAGACTGTCCAGATCCTTGGGACCATCAACCTGATTAGGTAAAATAGAACAAGTGGGGACATTTTTTTCCCTTGATGGTGGGAAAGACAGTACTGGGAGGGCGCTGGATGGCCAGATACACATTGCTACTCCCCGAGTCAGCTTCGTCAACTAGCTGCCAGGGTGTTATCCATTTCTCTCTTAGCAGGAAGGGATAAAAAGCATAGCTCTGGTGGCGTTTGACATTTTATTTCCTGCCCATCATGGCAATGGAAACGCCAAATGTGCATCATGCATAACATATATGCATAAATTCCAGAATTCACCATACAAGTTGAAAGTCAGGTGTTTTTTCCCCAGGGCACAATGTGACTACTGGCCATTAGCTAGCACAAAGGTTTGCTCTTCCAGTCTTTCTCCTGGTCTTTTAATGACGGGCAACTATGTGACACCCGTCAGACGGTAGTTGAGCACAGATCTGAGGCATAGTACTTTCACTTCGTGCAGTATAGTTATGGGAGAGTGTGACAGGTGTGAGTGGTGTGGTGAATAAATGAACAGTCCAAACGATGATTTCCCAATAAATGACAGTATTTATTTAATGTATAAACAAAAGGAACCACCCCTCTACCAGCAATGGTATTGGGGGAACATGGCTGGCTTGCAAACCAAAACAAGACAAAGCAAAATTCAATCCCCAATCCACCGTCCCGTGCACGAGTGTGCTCTTCAATCCGCGGGGGTGTGCTGGTGTTGTGAGGTGAGGGTAGTGCGCCGGTTAGTTGGACTGGCTCCGTGGCTGCAGCCCCTGGCTCCTTACTCCTCCTCTATGAAAACACAAACACAACAAAACAGCACTGTGGCAAAGTGCCCCCCCGTGTGTATTTTGTGTTACGTGTTGTGTGTAAATGTTGGTGTATAGTCATCGGTACACGGGATATAAACGGGTCTGTGTTTCACTTGTGATTTAAAAATGTAGATTTATATTTAGGCACGGAGGGCACAAATCACTTCACGTGCTAGTTAAAATGCAATGTGTGGTCACGGGAGTGCACTTAATTAATTCACGTGCAGTTATACCGAGATTCCAATTGAATGATTGACTAGCAATCGAGTCTCGGTACAACTGCATAAAAACAGCATGTTTTCACTCACTCGGGGTTGGGTGTTCGAGAGTGGAGAACGGGAGAGAGAGAAGGAGAGAAATATTTACAAACAATTGCTATCGCGTGCTGGTAGGACCAGCACGATACTTGTTTGTTTGTTTACTCACCGTGTTTGTGTGTCTGTCCGTCCACCGTTTGTTTAATTGTTAGTCCGTTTTGTTTATATATTTATTTTGGCGAAAGTGCCGTGTCCTGTTTCTGTTTTGTGTACAAACCTTTTATTTTCTGTTTGATCACGCGCTCAGCTTCACCAAAAACCCCAAGTCTCTGTCTGTACTGTGTTTCCTGGCTCTGCCGTGACGTCACCGCTCAGTCGTCTTTGTCACAAGCACGTAACAAAAAAAGAAATAGAACAGCTCCGGCTGGTTGCTATGTTCCCAGTGCAAGGGGCCATACTGACGTAGCTGCTTCCCCTTTGTACCCAGAAAACTCCTCCCTGGAATCAACGCGTCGCCATGGTTTCTCCAATAGAGGGCCATCCCGCAGCTGATTGCAATGGAGTTGTTCCGGGTACTTGCAACTACATGCTTCCCCTAATATGGTCACCTTCCGGTTTCCACCTACCGTCAAGGTGGCCCATCTAGGAGGCAGCATACCACCATCCTTACACAGCGCCCTTTCTGGTTGGGAGGGAGAATTACAACATTGATCCTTTCTCTCTTTATCACAGAGAGTTATTGGATTGCACTTCCAGTTTTCTTACGTTTCACACTAAGAGTCAAGGAAAAGAATATAGTTTTCGTCAAACCGTGACCCAGGACTTGTGTTTGGCTCCAGATGACTGTGGTTGTTGATTCCTCTTCGAAAGAATGTAGAGCCATGGAATCCACATGAAATCCCAGGAGTCAGTTTAATCCCCAGACAAAATGCAGTTGCAGATATCCATTTTAAATGAATTTACAGGACATACAATGTTGCCGAACCACTCCACGAATGATTATACTGGTACTAATGAAGTCAAAAGTTCAGGTAAGCCTTTACTTCTCCTTTCAAGTATTTAAGTACTTTGTTTAAATTTAAGTTTCTTTTTGCCAACAAAGCAAAGGTAAAACTGTTTGAAAGTAAAAGACTCCTCCTCGCCGCTTGCACTACAAACATTTTGTGTTAGTCTCTCTTACGGATCCTTTGGAGGACATTTTTTAAAGAGTTTGGGGAAGAAAAAAAACGTTGCCTATTTAAAGTGACAGGGGAACATTTGGACTGTCACAACATATCACAGATCATTGCATTATCTGTGCAGTACAGTGCATTGAGCACATCCTCCCTGTGGCATGGGGCTGCTATTTTAAGATGAAAACCAAGAAAGGTGACGAGATGGACTGGGTAAGCGTACAAGTTCAAATGTGAATGCTAAAGCAAGGCCGGTATTGATCTCTTCGCCAGCCTCCATTGCTCCTGCATAGAGAGCAGTATCTGCAAATTAGTCTGTGTAAAGCCCATAACTACTGGCTAAAGTTTTGACAATGTTCAATTGATTTCAAGTATTTAGATAATGCAAAGGTTTCATTTCTCTGCAGTTGAAAACATAAAAATATACCTTATAAACATGTCACTTACAGTACTTTATACATATGGGGTTTCACTACTGTTTCAGATATAAGAAATATCACCCCTTAATGATATATATACAGTATATATATATATATATATCGTGCACTGTCTGTTTACTGTTTCATCGTTTTGTTCATCTATTTATTTTGGCGTAAGTGCCGTGTCCTGTTTTTGTGTTCTGTTTATTTATTAAATGCTGAGCGAAACCATTCGCTCAGCTCCACCAAACTCCACCTCTCTGTCGTTTATTTCCTGGCTCTGGTCTGACGCCACCCACTCCGGCCGTCTTTGTGACACAGCAACAAGAGCCTGATTGAAAAAAAAATGAATTGTGGTAATATTTATTAAATGTACTTATTTTAACTAGCAACATTATATTTATGTTCAAATGCCATATTTAATTATCAATACGTTGATAAAAAGTGGGAACAAATGGAATTGGCCATTTTTGAAAAACAGAATTTGGTATTCCCAAGAACGGAACAATTAGTAGCCCTAAAGATGGTTACAATTGAAGGCAGTGCAGATGCCAGTGTTTTATGCAGTAGTATAAAGCAAAAATATATTAAAAGGGTTAATGCATGGCCGTTTATCACAAACAATTTACTCTTTCTCAGTCAAAATGGCAAGTTTCTCAGTATCTAAAAAGCTTAGAGGGAACGCTGTTGAGCAGGTGCCACTGTAGTTAGTGGCCTGCTCAAGAAATCAGTCAGAGTACATCACCAATGGAAAAATGAAGGGAATGTGTCACCAAGAGAGAGAACTGTGGCCACAAACAGTTAGTGATGGACAGAGGGAAAATACAGTTAGAGGCTAGTCAAGACTATTAAATGACTTGAGATACCTTCCAGCACCATGTAAAGTCTATACTGCAAAGATTGGGCCAAATGATGACCCAACACAATATTAGGTACTAATGTCCTAATAAAGTGGCCAGGCAGTGTATGTTATCAATAATAATTATAATTATTTGTAATTTTTGCATTCAATAAAGACCATTTAACAGAGCATCTGGACAACACAGCAAAGCTACAAATTATAAACATATTTTAAAAGAAAGAAGGTTTAGCTAAAGAAATAAATGTCCTAAATTACCCTACGGCGCTCCAGCAATTGGCAAACTGCTGTGAAAGTATCCTCAACAACGGTTTGAATAATCTCATTATCAAAGCCCCAAATCAGTATATATATGCAGCTGTCACTGTTGGCAATAATACAAGGCAAGTCACAGAACTGCCTGAAACTAGAATGACTGTTTCTTAATGATAGGCGGTACTTTCCTTTATTCTCTCTCTCTCTCTCTCTGTATTTGGATGAGTTCCAATCACTATTCAAACTTCAACAGGATTAATTGGAAGCAGTAATATCTGTAAAAAGCTAAATAAAAATAAACCAACAAGGCAGAATACAGGTAATGTAAGGTAAAGAAGCCATAGGAAAAGATAACCCATTTCTTTTGTGTGTTGATAAAAAGAAGGAAAAAAAAACATCTGAAGACTTTAACGCCAGCTGTTCTCCCATGACAGCTGTTTTGCTCTTTGGCTGAATTAATTTGACCATACGGTTGTTGCTCAGTGGTAGGAGTACAGCCTAGGTCTTCTTTTTGCTTATACGGTGACTCAATTCAACGCTCTAAAACCTGAGGGTACAAAGCCTAGAATCTGTACAGGACCAACTCTTATCGCAGCTACGTGATGAGAATATAAAAGCTTCTGTTTCTCAATCGCTCTGGCTAGGAGGAAGTTTGACTCAGAAATCTGAGACAGCAGGTCCAATCAGACAGCAGGTATCAATTCGGCTTCCTTTTTCAGTACGTGTCATATTTTGAAGAGGGGTTTAGAGTTCACCAAGGCAGTTAGTCAGTTTGGGGAAAACGTGATTATATGAAGTACAGGTCTGCTTTTTCAACAACTGTTCAGGTCCTTGCATTAAAAATATATATATATATATATATATACAGTACTGTGCAAAAGTTTTAGGCAGGTGTGAAAAAATGCTGTAAAGTAAGAATGCTTTCAAAAATAGACATGTTAATAGATTATATTTATCAATTAACTAAATGCAAAGTGAGTGAACAGAAGAAAAATCTAAATCAAATCCATATTTGGTGTGACCACCCTTTGCCTTCAAAACAGCATCAATTCTTCTAGGTACACTTGCACAAAGTCAGGGATTTTGTAGGCATATAGTCAGGTGTATGATTAAACAATTATACCAAACAGGTGCTAATGATCATCAATTCAATATCTAGGCTGAAACACAATCATCAACTGAAACAGAAACAGCTGTGTAGGAGGAATAAAACTGGGTGAGGAACAGCCAAACTCAGCTAACAAGGTGAGGTTGCTGAAGACAGTTTACTGTCAAAAGTCATACACCATGGCAAGACTAAGCACAGCAACAAGACACAAGGTAGTTATACTGCATCAGCAAGGTCTCTCCCAGGCAGAAATTTCAAGGCAGACAGGGGTTTCCAGATGTGCTGTCCAAGCTCTTTTGAAGAAGCACAAAGAAACGGGCAGCGTTGAGGACCGTGAGACGCGAGTGGTCGGCCAAGGAAGATGTCCAGCAGTGCCATCAGCTCAGAACTGGCAGAAAACAGTGGGACCCTGGTACACCCATCTACTGTCCGGAGAAGTCTGGTCAGAAGTGGCCTTCATGGAAGACTTTGCCAAAAAGCCATACCTCCGGCGTGGAAACAAGGCCAAGCGACTCAACTATGCACGAAAACACAGGAACTGGGGTGCAGAAAAATGGCAGCAGGTGCTCTGGACTGATGAGTCAAAATTTGAAATATTTGGCTGTAGCAGAAGGCAGTTTGTTTGCGAAGGGCTGGAGAGCGTACGAATGAGTGTCTGCAGGCAACAGTGAAGCATGGTGGAGGTTCCTTGCAAGTTTGGGGCTGCATTTCTGCAAATGGAGTTGGGGATTTGGTCAGAATTAATGGTCTCCTCAATGCTGAGAAGTACAGGCAGATACTTATCCATCATGCAATACCATCAGGGAGGCATCTGATTGGCCCCAAATTTATTCTGCAGCATGACAACAACCCCAAACATACAGCGAAAGTCATTAAGAACTATCTTCAGCGTAAAGAAGAACAAGGAGTCCTGGAAGTGATGGTATGGACCCCACAGAGTCCTGATCTCAACATCATCGAGTCTGTCTGGGATTACATGAAGAGAGAGAAGCAACTGAGGCTGCCTAAATCCACAGAAGAACTGTGGTTAGTTCTCCAAGATGTTTGGGCCAACCTACCTGCCGAGTTCCTTCAAAAACTGTGTGCAAGTGTACCTAGAACAATTGATGCTTGATGTTGTTTTGAAGGCAAAGGGTGGTCACACCAAATATGGATTTGATTTAGATTTTTCTTCTGTTCACTCACTTTGCATTTAGTTAATTGATAAATATAATCTATTAACATGTCTATTTTTGAAAGCATTCTTACTTTACAGCATTTTTTCACACCTGCCTAAAACTTTTGCACAGTACTGTATATATATATATATATATATATATATATATATCATTGAATTATTGGGTCTGTTTTTAAACAAAGAATTAGGCATAACCCAGAGAGTTATTTAAATAATGTTTTGTCTATTCTAGAAAACAGCCACAGTCAACAGTTTTAAAAGTATCAAACATTTGCCTGTAGTTCTGGATAAGCCTTGCTGGTCAACATACGAGAAGGTGATGCCTTTTAATAGGTGCAGCTGAATATGTATTTAAAACATACACCAGCTTTCAAGACCACTAAGGACTTTTTATCACATGAGAGCTGGAGGCTGAAGATTGCTCTTTCATTCCTGATATGCATAATTTATAATTCAGATCAGTAATTAAACCCAGCTAACCAGTGGTTGTGGACCAGTTTCCAATCAAAAGTTTGGCCACCCTAGCCCTAAGATCAGGAACAGGCTAGAGTACAGACACACTATGCTCTCCAGTATTTGAAGAGCTGACCTTACCCAGTGCCCTGGTTGCTCTCATTAGCGCCTCTCCTGTTTTAAGTCTGGTCTCAAGGGAACAGGGTTTCTTTATCTCTTTAGGACTTTCCTCAAACTCCTTCAGCAGCCGCAGCAAGATCCGCTCAGGAAACACATCCAAGAGCACAGTGAGACCTGGAACCAAAACACAGAATAATCCTCACTCTCCAGGAAGAGAATTCAAACCCTCCAACAATTATTTCCAATTCAAGTCTTGATACAAGTTAGTTTGTTATACGTTAGGTGTCTTATTGTAGAAGAGATGTCCTCTCACGCAGATGGCAGCTCAAACTGTGCAAAAGCATTTGTGTTATAAAAAGAGACACTCACTCCCCCTTATAAAAGTAATTTAGCATTTATGCATTTACCAGGTTTTAAATATGCTTTACCATACCTCTGTGGCCCGAGGGAGTGTAACAAGTAATTTAAAGACAAGTCGAAATCTTGTATTCAATGGTCATTAAAAGTGGCACGTGGATCGACAATTCAACCTGTCCCTTGGATCGCTAGACAGTCATGTAAATAGAAAAAACTCTCAAAAACACCCTTAGTAATGGTCACATGATTAAAGTATGAACCAGTAGTATTTAATGCTATTAATTGGTTTGTATACAAGGACAATGGGTTGTCTTTGGTAGAAGGTAGTCAAAAGACAGCAAACCTGTCCAAAAACAACAGTGAAGCAGTGTGTAGGTTTAATCTGGTAAAACCTGTTTAATGTGTATTTTAGTGGCAAGTAGAACTATTTTGTTGTTTTGAAATAAGTAATTTATATGAGAGTTCAACCTTTAAAAGCTTGTTATAGATCGCTATGAAATATTGTTCTTAATATTAAACTAATATCAGTAGTAGACATTTCCACTCACTGCAACTTTAGGTGCATGCGTGAGAACTATTCAAAACATACAACTTTTCTTTATGGCATTATAAGAGCTGTGTACATTTTTCTTTAGCGTACAAGTGCAAAATTCTTCTGAGGAGAGAAACAAGATTTAAAACATGACAATAAAGAGGGGTAACAACCACCAATTTATTTGGCATTGTGTTTGAAGAGGAGCAGTCGACAGAAAGTACAGAACAGTTTCATTGTTCTCCTTGTAAACTGTGCAAAATGCATTTAAGTACCAGTTTTCATAATATAAACGAAGTGCAGAGACAGCAGAGTAGGCTGGAAAGTAAGCACATCCGAGACAGATGTTTTAAAACCTGTAACTATTTCAATTATCAAGCCTGCCTAATAATTCCATACATTTTCAACACCATGCGTATCAATCACTATACAAGTGTGAAATGCCCGGTTTTAAAACAAACCAATCTGTTAGCAAACACAATATCAGGTACTACACGAGGTTAAAGAAATCTGTTACACTTGCACTGCGTAGGTCATTTCACCTCAGCAGTGTGTTCTGGTTGAAAGTATGTTACTGGATGAAAGCATGTCAGTCAATAGGAGAAGCTGCTGGTTGGGCAATGACAAGAAATAAGCCATTAAAGGGACGGGGACAATGTAACCCTTCTGGTGAAGTGACTAATGACTAACTGAATGCATAGCTTGTGAAAAGATTTGCACAACTAGCATTTTTTAAGATGACAAAACATGTACGCTATAAAATGCGCTTTGGGCTTTCATTCAAAACTACACATTTTAGATCTATATAGAGAATGAAAGTGCACGACAGGTAGGAATTATGGAATTATTAGTTACAATTGCCTTCACGGCACTGCAAAACTGCATTGGATTCTGCATACGCCACATTCAAAAGCAGACACAATGCAGAGCTCCTCTAAGAAAAGTGACAATGCCAGGAACCCCAACAGATAAAACAGGCTTTCATAGTTAATGTTTTCTAAAAGGCATGTACCTCGGCATAGGTTTTCAACAGCATTACTGGAATTAAAAACAGCTCTACAGTCTGAAAGCTGACTCATGATGACAAAGAGCCATTTAACTGTTCATGATTTTTTTTTTTTTAACTGAAGAGATGATTTAAAGGTAAAACATTGCATTTTATAGAATAAGGATTCCTTGGTGGGCTAATCAATTCATGTTTGGTTTTGTCAATTCTGCGAGACATTCCCCTGTTGGTGATGTGAGGTGAGGTGACGTATTGCAATGTAAGCTCTTTAAGGGATGGTTAAATATTTACAGTACTTTTTCAAGAACATTCTCTTTTTGACGAACCCCATCCCCCATAAAGAGTACACATCAACATTCTTTACAAATGAAAATGTAAATTGATTAAATTCCAGGAGAGAACCCTTTTACTGTTACAGAAAAACTGCATAAAATAAAATAATAAAATCAGCATCAAAATAATGCTAAATAAAATAAATAAAAGAATTGACTACAGACTTGTCAATTCCAGTACATCCTATCCTGGGTACAGGATCCAATGCATAAAACACTACAGAACAATTCAAAGCATAGTAATTCCACAGGTTTTTTTGGTTTTTTTGTTTACCATGCTTAATTTGTTATCAGTTGTGAAAAACATACGTATAGTGAAAATTCCCTCCCTCCATCCATCACGAAAATCGTTCATGAAAATGTAAAAAATGCCGAACTGCCCATAACCACCCATTTGAATGGATATGATCCTTTTACACAGTGGTTAAGGAGTTACCGAACGTCCTTTATTTTGACGCCACATTACTTTACCTATGCTGTGTCCTGTGTTATGTACTGCAGTGAAACATTTTTCATTACAATCTTTTATTTATATATTTTAATTCATAAATTATGAGGGGAATGAAACTGACAACATTTTGCTAATTATTCTCGGCTACCTTCATGAAGTAAAGCAGAAACTGCGTTTTGGCAGCCACCACATCGTGTGTTTGTATCCACCCACTCCCTCGATCCCTATTAAAATCAAGGAATTCACAATGGTGCAGGAGGGGGCATTGGTTCATAATGACTTATAATAAATCATAAAATATCCCTAATTTAATGCCGTTGATGTATCCAAGGTAACTGGATAAATTACTATGTGGCAATTAGATATGGGGTACAAAATGCCTCCAGTGCATAAATGACTCTAAAAATCGAGCCACATACATTTTTTTTAGGAAACTGGGTACTTATTGGTCCAAGTCCTATCAGCCTTCTGATAAAAATGTACTACCAGGGGGAAAAAACACACACAGAGGTTACAAGGAAGTCCTGGAAAAATGAGTCTGTAACTAATCTGATCCCAACATGTTTCCAAAGATTCAAATCTTTAATTTAGCTTTAAAAAGCTAAATCCTGAACACATAAATCTGGTTGTTGACAGTTAAGTTTGTGTGAGCCATAACTGTGGCTGTAGTAATCCCACTGTGGCACTGGTATAGTAGTTTATTAGACACACCGTTGCATACGTCACACACCAGTGTATTAGTCGCTCCCCTCTTTTACGGGCCTGTGACAGTCTGGCTCGTAGTGGTGAGTGTGATGACGTCACGGACCAGGAAGTAACTGAAACCAAAACAATGGATGGGCGGGTGAAGCTGAGTGCAACGGCACTCAGCGTATTTATTAATAAACAAACAAAACAAAAGATTTAAACAAAACAACAAACCAAAGCAAAGGGCACGAGGGCCAAACGAATAAACAGACAAACAAATAAGTGGCGTGCTGGCTAAGCCAGCACGTTTTAGCAATTGTTTCTATGTCTTCTACGCGCTCTCTCTCCGCTCTCCCGTACTCTCTACTCCAACACTCCACCTGCAGAACGGACAACTGCTGGTTCTTATACTCTGGCCGAGCGGTTAACTAGTTGTTAATTATCTTATTACCCCTCGGCCACAGTCTGCACGCGTTTGGTAAGGATGCATGACTGTCAGCTAGTTAAATAAATCAGTAGCTGATCAGTCATGCAT
This sequence comes from Acipenser oxyrinchus oxyrinchus, assembly GCA_030684275.1. Lineage (NCBI taxonomy): Eukaryota > Metazoa > Chordata > Actinopteri > Acipenseriformes > Acipenseridae > Acipenser > Acipenser oxyrinchus. The sequence goes on along the minus strand of CM060263.1, from coordinate 15,253,794 downwards.
CCTCACGAGGTTTTTAAATATAAATATAAAAACAATAACAAAAGACGCATGGCGCTTTTATCCGCCGTAAAACAAATACAAATAATAATAAATAGGGCGGGACACTCCATACAGGGCCCATAAAAATGCCTAGAAAATCGACTTATTCAACAGTTTTTACAGTATGTATTCTGTTTGTATAACAAGGATATCTGCTTAGAAACGCAGTGTAATTTGGAACAGTGTGATTCGCCGAATTGTTTTGCTGGATATGAATGAATGCAAGATAGTTGCCAAAATAAGAAATACATTCACTCAGGACCACTGAATATAAAAAAAATAAAAAGTTATTTGGGGCTAGATATCTCAACAGAGGTACAATATAATATAATGAATATATAACACCATATATTACTTTTTATTTTTTTATTGTAATTATTTATTTGTTTTTTTATCAAGGTTCCCAGGGGGAGATGTATTCTTTTTCTTTTTTACATCTCTGAACCTAACACTCAAACTGATAGCCAGTCACTCAACCCTCTTAATAAGATCAACTCCAACAACTGCCATGCAATATTTGCGCAAGTGCTAAGCATCACATGTTGATACAGTGAGCTCTGGAACTTGACAGCATGATTAAATGTTTAAAGGATCATTCTTCTGTTTCCCTTTTTATTGACCTCATGCATGTTTGAACTAAGACAGCAGGTGAAGAGCTAAGGGTTCCCGGAGAAAATCAGCATTACATCCAAAGCTGTTTAAGACATGAGTAGCACAGGATACAGCGTGTAACTATGAGCTTTTAATAAAACCTAACAAAACAGCCTATCTGGATCTGTGTGCTGGCTGGTGTTTAAATAATCACGAGGGAAGGGGTAGCAAGGATTCCCAGGGTGGGAACAGAGATTCACTTACTATTCATCCGAGAAAAAAAACCTAATAGCCATGAAAAAGACTTATCTACCCCAGTACACAGCCACTGCAATTATTTTTCAAATGTAAAAGACATTATAAAAGGACACGCGTTATCAGGATCTAACAGGGTTTCAAAACATTGAGTAGCTCTGCGTGTTATTGCTGGAATATTGATTTTCTTTTGGTATGACCTGGAATAGTGATTTGAATTGTTTTGAAAAGCCCCTCAATTTATCGAGGTTGCCCAAACCCATCTGGGTAGTGCATTTCCAAGACTACCAGTAGTGGTCCTTTAGTTTGACCACTAATTGAAACTAATTGTATTTCTCGACAGCGGAGCCTCTGGATTTATTACTGCAGCTTTATTCAAGTAATACTAGATGTGTCAAATTAGTAAGTGTTACTTGTTAGATCAGATATGGCAAAAAACATATTTTTAAAGCAACTTCACTGAGGAGTCAAGGGACACCACAGGTAGTCATAGAACCCCACTGCCTGGAATGGGGAGGGGCAAGTGGAATTAGTCCCGGAAACTTTAATAAGTTGTTGGGGTTTTCAAAACCCACTTTCCCAGGTAATATGAAAATAATCAAAAAGCTCAACAGCAGTATTAGAGCAGTATCATAATGTACTGTAAAGAAAAATTTGAAGCTACCTTTTGGAAACTGCAAGATAAAGCAATTTAAAATCATTGGCCCTCCTTCAAGTCTGACATAGTCCCCTAGTCCCCATGACCCCGAGATTGCTACACTTAACTAACGTGATCAATCACCACTGTAGGATTTATTTCTTTATTAGCAGGAACCTTCCAGGACAAAGCAGCAGGTTAAAACATCTTTTCTTCATTCTAGGGAGTTGTATAATGCTCATTTCCTAAGGGTTTTTTTTTCTCCCATAAGTTACATGCCAAATATGAAATGACACCAGCATTAAAATGGTTCTTTGTCAAAGGATTTTACCATATTTTAAAAATTAAAGTTAACACTAGAAGCCCCGCGGCAGTCATTTTTGGTTTTAAAATGTAATTATCTCCAGTCGTGTAACACACACGGGGCTGTGCGTTCGTGTACCTTTCTGTCCATATGTATTAAATATTCTCACAAAGCATGAAACGCGGGAGTGCAGAAATAAAGGAGATATATTACATTATACCTAAAAGCCCCGGGAGCAGTCACATTGACAGCCACACAGAAAACAATTGTATTTTCATTATACAGAACGGTATTCTGCTTTATTATTTTTATTTACCAGTCCGCTATGTGTTTAGCTGTAATTAGATTAGTCTCTATTCTCTGCCTGAGTGAATGACTGACAGTCTGTTGTTTTTCAATCAGCCTTTTCAAAGGCTGGCATCTGCTTGCCAGCTGTGCTGTTTTGATCAGTCAATTAGCATCGGGACTAGTAAAAATGAATACCTGAGACCGTGGAGTTTTACAACGCAAGAAAATATGGAATTGATGTTTTGGATCAGATGGCACGGAAGTATTCCGTTAAAGCTGGGGCCAGACAGTGCTCTGTTCAGGTGTTTTACAATGTATTGGACCTAGCAGCCATCAACTCCTGGGTACTTTACAAAGAATGCACGGAGAAGAATTTACCAAGGAGAGAATATATTTTACAGTTAGCACAGGAACTTTGCAAGAAGCATTTGGAACAGAGGGAGACTGCCAAGCGTGTACCCACAGCTGAAGCTGGTACCCCCGCTGAGAGCCGCAAGAGACACCAATGCCAGGTTGGCAAGTGCAATAAAAATAAAAATTCGGGCAGAAAGGAGGCGTGGAGAATCGCATTATCTGTATTGATTGTGAACAGCCTTAGACTTAGGGTAAAGGAATACCATTTTGTCAAAAAAAAAATTTTTTTAAAATTTGACTTTTTTTTTTATAACTTCTTGTGCTGTGCGCTTCTGTAAAATTTCTTCTAAATTTATTTATCTACGTTGTTCAGTTGCTTTTGCGCATCTGATAATAAACCGATTGCTGTTGAAAAGCTAAAAATGTATTGCTATCGTTTCAGTTTTATAAATATGTGTGTTGTAAACCGATGTCTGTTCAGATGTTTATTTATTTAAATTTTCTTGCTTTGATTTGAAAAATAAATGTTCATATGTATATACAGTGCCGTGAAAAAGTATTTGTCCCGTCTGATTTTCTGCATTTTTGCATATTTTTGACACTGAATGTTATCAGATCTTCAACCAAAACCTAATATTAGATAAAAGGGAACAAATAACACAAAAATTTGATACATATTTCATTTATTTATTAAAGAAAGTTATGCAACACCCAATGCCCCTGTGTGAAAAAGTAATCGCCCCCTTAGACTCAGTAACTGGTTACGCCACCTTTAGCAGCAATAACTGCAACCAAACGCTTCCTGTAGTTATTGATTAGTCTCTCACAGCGCCGTGAAGGAATTTTGGCCCACTCCTCCATGCAGAACTGCTTCAACTCAGTGACATTTGTGGGTTTTCGAGCATGAACTGCTCATTTCAGGTCCTGTCAAAACATCTCAATGGGGTTTAGGTCTGGACATTGACTGGCCATTCCAAAACTTTAAATTTCTTGTTCTTCAACCATTCTGATGTAGACTTGCTTGTGTGTTTCGGATCATTGTCTTGCTGCATGACCCAGCTGCGCTTCAGCTTCAGCTCACGGACGGATGGCCTGACATTCTCCTGTAGAATTCTCTGATACAGAGCAGAATTCATGGTTCCTTCAATGATGGCAAGGCGTCCAGGTCCCGATGCAGCAAAGCATCCCCAAACCATGACACTACCGCCACCATGCTTGACCGTTCGTATGAGGTTCTTACTGTGGAATGCAGTGTTTAGTTTTCGCCAGACATAACAGGGCCCATGTCGGCCAAAAAGTTCCACTTTTGACTCATCTGTCCATAGAACATTGTTCCAGAACTCTTGAGGATCATCCAGGTGCTTTTTGGCAAACTTGAGACGAGCATTCATGTTCTTCTTAGTGAGCAATGGTTTCAACCTTGCTACTCTGCCATGAATCCTATTTTTGCCGTCTTTCTGATGGTGGAGTCATGAACACTGACTTTAGCTGAGGTGAGAGAGGCCTGCAGATCCCTGGATGTTGTTCCAGGGTTCTTTGTGACTTCCTGGACGATTTTACGCCTTGCTCTTGGAGAGATTTTGGCAGGATGGCCACTCCTGGGAAGATTCACTACTGTCCCAAACTTTCTCCATTTGGACAATATGGCTCTGACTGTGGTTCGGTGGAGCCCCAGAGCCTTAGAAATGGCTTTGTAACCCTTTCCAGACTGATAGGCATCAACAACTTTTTTCCAGAGGTCTTCAGGAATTTCTTTTGTTCGTGGCATGATGTGCTTCTAGAACCTGTGTGCTGACAACTTCACTCTGATGGTAAGGGCCAAAGTTATCAGATTTATATTGGGCAGGGCTGGCCCAAATCAGGTCTGGCTGTTAACCAAAGTACTGAAACAGCTGACCCTAATTGTCCCTTTAATTGGGTTGAGTTAACTAGGGGGGGGCAATAACTTTTTCACACCTGAAGATTGCATGTTTGATTAACTTGCACACCAAACAAATAAAGGAGTACCAAACTTTGGTGTCATTTTTTTCTCTCAGACTCCCTCTATATACTACTATAACTCACAAAAAAATCTGACCAAATACAATGTGAAAAATGTGCAAAAATGCAGAAAATCAGACAGGGGGCAAATACTTTTTCACGGCACTGTATAATATGCTTCAGTTTTTCAGATGTTTATGTAACATACTCAATAAACAAAAAAAAATCGAATTACATCCGACTGGTTCTCCTTTCGTTATACTAGTTACAGTGTTTTGAATACAGCAGTCAGATGACTGCTGCGGGGCTTGTAGGTATGAGTATATCTCCGGTCCTTCTAGTGTTAAAAACCTAAACTTTCTAAAATGTTTTTTTTAGTAGATGCAGAAGTCTCTGTAGTTTTGCCCATATTTTATAAAATGTAAGTTATGGATGATAACATAAAATACATCATCTCTTCCGTCATTTTAGATGACACAGAACAAATTGGTCAAATTCATCTAGATAACCCCACATTCCCTGCTTCTTCAGCATTTCTTACCTTGAATGGCAGATAAATACACAAAGGAGTAGATTGTGCTCTAGATTCTCCAGAAATAGCTGAAATATAAAATGAGTAATTTGTGTCATTTTCAAAATTAAAAAGGAACAATTAAAAAAATAGGTGAATACATTCCTTTCCTCTATTGAAAGCTTTCCCAGTAGCAGCAAATAGCAGATTCCCAAAGCAGTATCCCTGAGGATAATCCAATGGGTTCTGTGTACAACAAGACAGGGTTGATTACAAAGAATATTAAATGGGAAATAGACCAAGCAACCCAGTAATTAATGAATTCCAGAGATAATTAAGCCAATCTTCCACTTCAAAATTCAACCATTTTCCCCAGTCCATATTTTATTAATTAGTGTATACTGATGCAATGTGATTCAATACATGATATTAAAACGTAAAGAGAATAACTCAAATGGCAGAACGAGCTCAGCTACTGGAAATCTGGAAGGCATCTGGCAGATACTGTACAATGGGTCAGCAGGATAACAGAGAAGCGTATTGAAGATTAGGCCATGTCAGAACAGAATCCTGTAGTCTGGTACCTGCAGGCATTGCTCTCTGTAAACAACACCATCATTGCATCTGCACTGTGCAGGTGATGGCAGCCAATTATATATACAGTACTGCTGTCTAACAGCATGAACCAAATTTCCGTTTGGCCTAGTATTCCGTGACCCTGACCTGGAGGTCAAAGGTTTCCCACAATCCTTGTATATGACGTAATTTACCTGTCTTTTGCGATTCAAATTTAAATATCTCTGCGTATGTGAATATCTTGTGCATGTCCGTTCTTAAGTGTTACTAAATATTTGAAATGTGCATATTCTAAGCTCCGCACAGATCAGTGACCATCGGGACTGATGCTAAATGAAAGCCAGAGACTGTTGCATGTTACAACGCAACGAAGTACGGTGTGGATATACTGGATCAAATGGCACGGTTGTATTCTGTCAAAGGTGGCCTGTGTTTGCTTTTTATAATGTTTTGGACCTGGCAGCAAGGAGTGCACCAGCAACACAATCACTCGGAGGGACATCATTTTGCAGCTAGCCCTGGAGCTACGGCAGAAACATTTTGATAAGAGACACGAAAGCCAGCTGGCAAATGCCACTCAACCTTCAGCCAGCGCTGTGCCCACTGGCACACGGAATAAAAGACAATGCCGGGTTTCTAAATGCAATAAAAACATAACTTTTGATTTCTGTGCCCATTGTGAAAATTCAAGTCTGTGGCAAATGCACTGGTACAGTTGAAAAGCGTGTTTTCTGCGTAGATTGTACTTAGAGCTGTAATAGAACTCTGAACAGCCTTTGAACTCTGTTTCACTCAAAGCGCTTTCATGTTGCATAAGTTATGTTATATTTTTGTTTTATGCTATTTTTATAACTAGTTATTTATGTTTTATAATTTTATATGTGCATACAGCTTTCTACACCTGTTTACACGGAAGTTTATTGCGTAAAGTTTATTTTATTACAGTTTTTCATGTTTATGTATATGTGCTCTTTTTGAAAAAAATAAGAAAAAAGTTTAATTTTCAATGTAAATACTGTGTTCCTGCTCTGAAAATGTTTTGTATGATGTTCATAAATAAAAATATTAAGTTGTATCCAATTGTTTGTTTTTCATTTTCATATCGAAGCCATTTTAAAATGGAGCCGCACATTTTGCGGGTGCAGCGGCTGTATGTAGCCCGAAATCTCTGTGGTTCTAGTGTTAATTGGGCATCAGTCCCCCTCTATTGGGGGAAGAGAACAGTGGTAAGTGTGTGAGAGAAAGGGGACTACTAAGTAAGGAGAATATTTTTAACCAATAATCAATAATTGAACATGTCATTCTCGTCCAAACCTATAGTTGAATGGCCCTCCGAAGACCCGACTCTATTCAATGCAAACTTACTGTTAATAGTTTGTCCTGGTTGTGTAGCACCTTTCTATTCTCAGCCATACGAGTCAGTGTTCTTAAGGCAGCTGCTCTTGTAGGAAGTTCAAGGTGTACCGCTTCAAGAAGACATTCAAGCAGCAGTCTCCTGGCCTCTGCAGGATCAGCACGTGGACCACCTCTGCTGCTGCTTTGAGCCACGGGATCTGAAACTGGGTCTGCGGTTTTACAGTGTGCAGTGTCCATCTGACTCGTCACACCTGTGCCTGGCACACTTCATTCCTCTTTGGTGACTTGTCACTGTTTCTTCGCTCTTTTTTCTCAGTCGTTTTGGACGCAGTGTTTTCAGAAGGTCTCCTTGGGATTGGTTCCTCTTTCCCCGCTGTGTTGCGAGCTGCCTTGGCCACAGCCAGTTCTTGGATAACTTGTTCAGGGTGCCATTGGGATATTTGGTTTAAAAGAGGCAAGAGCTCCTTCACTGCAGCATAATCTTCTGACTGCAGCTTAAAAACAAGACAGGGAAATTACATACATCACTAGTGCTCAATGTAGGCATTCTAAAAGAAACTTAAGTCAATGAGATAATAGAGCTGCAATTGTATATGGCGCAGTATTTAGTTTTTTATATTAATTTCTGTTACAAGTCAGTCTCTTATTTGATACTGCCAGTAGAATCAAATTAAGTAATGTATGCTTTTACCTGAGTTTTACTAGATTTGGTCTGTCTTTTGCTTAAACTCTCCCCACAAAAGTACACATGCCTATACTTGTGAATAAACGCACCCTTGTATATATTTGCATGGGCTTTTACATGTGATAATACGGTTTTTATTTTTTCTCCCATCCCCTGTACATTTCAAATAGTACTACTATAGTTCAAAAACTATTAGTACTACCACTACTAGCTGTAAGACAGAATGGAAACATAATAATTCTTCCTACCTTGGCTGCCCCAGCTAACATGGTAGCCACGAGTCCCATTCCCATGCTGAGTGTCTGTGCCTCCACTGTTCCTTCCACACCCTGATCCAGACTGACACAGGCTCGCTTCAACATGGCAGAGATGAGCTCAATCACCTGCCGATAACAAACCCAACTGAAAACCTCATACATGTTTGTATTTTTATATACAAGCTGAATTAGCAGCCACCAGTGTGTAATTCCTTGATGATCTTTGTAGGATTCACTGTATTTTGAAGACTTTAAAAAAAAAAATGTAACCTCCAGAATTAATTTCACTTCGAAGCCCCTTTAAAAGATGGAAAACTCACTTCCTGTGTTACAAGCAGTAGGACCCCACCAGAAATGACCACTTGCTTTCTCTGCTGCACATAGGGAACAATGCAAGGTCAGGAAGGGCTATATTATCTGTAACACAGGAAGTGAATGGAGAATGGAAACCAAGAACTTCCATCAAGCCTGTAGCGCTGTGGCAGGACAAATTAAAATAATGTTTAGGGCACTGCATGGGGAACCTTCAAGAATCTTTGTAATTATTTTGAATTAATTATTGGTACAAATATTAGCTATGATTATAATAAAGATCACCATGACCAATATCTACTGTATGTACATACATTGCCCCAGAATCTAATACTCTTATTAATTTGGTACGTACAGTACAGCATTAAAACTTTGTTGTTAACAGCAATCATTTCAAATTCATGCATTTGAATAATCACCCTTTAAAGACAGCATGGCATCTTGGATCTTTATCCAGGACATAACAGAGTTATATTAATTTTGAATTAGTCCCAAAACAGCTGGCAGAAGTAAGACATGTACTCAGGCACTCGTTTGTACACACAGTATCCCAAATTAGCCCAGACAAATGAAAAATTAATGAGTAACCCACTTTCGCTGTGATTATGAAATTAAAATATGGATTTAAATTTCTATTGATCATTTTGCTTAATGACAGGGTTGCAACATTTGTTGCAACAATTGGTATTCATTAAATAGTTCTTGGTGTTTTTTCTAGGGGAAAAAACACACAAACTTTAATTTCATAAAAAAAAGAAAAAAAAGTTCCTAAAGCACAAGTTGTAATTGTTGTCAATAGGGTGCACTGAGCTTGATTGCTAAACAATTATATATAGCGTTTCAAGCGTTTAATAGCAAGAAAGAACAAAATGCAGCCAAGTAATCAAATGTAACAAAGACTAAACACAGTCAACAGAAGTAAGTTTAATTGCATCTGATTCGATCCTCAATTCTAAAAACCCATGCCCGTTACTGTCTGGTCAATAAGAGGTCTGCAGGTATGATACACTGTGCTAACTATACAAGTCACTGCAGAATATTTTGCATTTTTTGTTTACGACTGTAAGTCGCCCTGGATAAGGGTGTCTGCTAAGAAATAAATAAATAAATAAATAAATAAATAAATATGGTTATAATCAAAGGCGTTTTTGTTCTGTTTTACTCTTGTAACCCATGATCATAGTCAGCAGTTTCATATATGTGAAGATGGGTTCGTCTCAACCCTAAAGTAATATAACACAGGTGCTGGGTGAAGCCTACAGTTGATTCCCATCTGCTTTTCAAGTATCGCCAGAGGCAATGTGTGGATCAGGTGACTCATTTTTACACAGGACAACCCTTAAAAACGTGTGTATAGTAGAGTTCAAGTGGCCCATGGGTTAGGTTTAGGGTTAGTTAGGCCCTTTTGATTTAGACATGAAGTATATTATTCAAGGCTCTTAATGGGTTTGAAAAGACTACAAGGGAAATCTGTATTCTTTGATAGAAGCAAACTGATGTGCTAAAACATGAGCACAAACACATTGTAGCTGTGTCTTTTCCAGTCTAGTTCAATTTGAACTCTTCTTTTATTTTAATTTCGTACTATCCAGTCAGCTGTTTAGTTTTAGTTTTTTTTCCATTAGAAATATAGCTCTTTAAGAACTCGCTGATCATCAGTATGGCTCTTTTAACAAAAAAAGTCTGGATGTGCCTCTAGTCAATAACTTGCATCAATTAATTTTTGTTATAAAGCCCTTGAAACAAGTTAAGGTCATTTACTTGGGTCATCCTTACATGGAGAAAAACCTAAGGTCAACAAAATGGGTATTTTTTTATTACCTTCAGACACATTCTCACCAGGTTACACAGCACACAGAACACCTACACCTGTGGTTCATCAACCACAAATTGAGGAAATACCTCCTCCTATTCAACTGAGATGAAACGACCCATGCAAGCTGACATTATCGTGTGACTGACCTGGACCGAGTTATGAAGAAGAGTGTGCGAGAGCTTCTCACAATATCCATTTTACATAAATGACTTATATACTTAAATATACTTTCCTCAGCCCTCAACACACGTCAGTATAAAGTATAATGACTCCCCCTAGTCTAGTGTTCTCACAATGTGATTAGGCCAGGGACTTACTGTCCTTTGTTACCTGTCTAAACTGTAGAAAACAATATTTAACTGAAACACTATCCCTGTTTCTACCACTTATTATTTATAATCATTTCTACTTTTGCTAAGTATCTTTTGGTTCTTTTTGCTTGCATTTTACACATTTAGGGCTACTGAGTTTACACTCTGGGGAATAGCAAATTCTGTTTTTTAAAAATGACCAATTCCCTTTTTCCCACTTTGTATCAACTTATTAATAAATAAACATGGCATCTGATCATAAATATAATGTTGAGAGTTAAAATGAGTAAATTAATAAATATTACCACAATTTCCTTTCTTTATTTGTGTATTAAAGCCAAGGTTTTCAAATCAGACTCTTGCTGCTGTCATAATAAATAAGCACCTGAAGACACTTCAAACATGTCATAATGTTTATAAACTGCTGGCATTAAAATAAGCAGGCAAACTTAAGAATTATATTACAACAGTTCAAAAAACAAATGTCCAGCAATGTCATGTGAGAATAATCCTATTTACACTACTCCACAAATTAAGTTTATTGTTTCACTGGAATTAAAATAACCAGAATAAAATATGAAACACTTGGATTAAAAAAAGGTGTGTTGACTGACAATTTGCTACACACGTTCACTGCTGTGTATCACCTGGTTGTAATTTAAATGGTGCCCCTTTTAATGTAAACGCATAATGAATCCTCCCAATGGTTTCTTTCTGCATTCCTGCTATTTGATAAGTTTAACAAGAGGTGTGACTCCAGACAGAATGTCTTTATGAAACAAACGGTGTGTAGTGTAGTGACTACATCCTTTACACAATTTCCTTTAAGGAACATACACTGCTGTGCAAAAGTCTTAGACACATTCAGGAGTTACAATATATATATATATCAATGTTATGAACATCAACAATTTACTCAAAGCCTCCACTAGTGTTTTCCACTATTAGAACAACTATTAAAATAACATTGAATGGGCACAAATGCAATTCAAGCCCACTAAATCAAGGAGCATCTCTATAATTAAAGGTAAAGTAGTAAATAAAATGTTCTACATTAATGGTGAGGCAATACCAACAGTGTCTGAGAAGCCAGTGAAAAGTCTTGGGAGATGATACGACGGGGATCTAAAGGACACAGTTCGTGTGGGAGAAGTTAGACAACAAGTAGTGGAAGGGCTGAAGAGAATAGACAGCAGCGCTTTACCAGGCAAACTAAAACTCTGGTGCTTTCAGTTTGGTCTACTGCTGAGGCTGCTGTGGCCACTGACTGTGTACGAGGTTTCTTTGACAACAGTAGAGAAGCTAGAAGCTTTACAGTTCATACATCAGGAAATGGGAGTTCCACGCTGACTCAGCAGAGGGGGACTTTACGGTAAAAGGAATACTGCAGCTACCAGTCTCCGCTCTAACCGAGGAGTTTAAGTGCGCCAAGGTCCGACTGGAAATTACGTTAGTAGAGTCACGCGACAAATGCGTAAGGGGGCAGCACCTGTGTTGAAAACTGGAAGAAAGTGGGCAGCAAAGAAAGCTGTGGAAGATGCAAAGGCTGCCCTTCAAGTTGGTGATATCATGGGGCAAGTTCAGCATGGAAGAGGGGGTCTTGGTCTCAGTTCAGCTCCTCCTACATGGTACAAGGCAGCCCCAGCTCAACGGAGGAAGCTTGTAGACAACAAGGTGCAAAAGCAGGAGGAGAGGATGAGGTGCGTAAAGGCCGTTTCCAAGGCCAAGCAGGGAGAATGGATGAGATGGGAGAGTGTGGAACAATGCAAGATTGGCTGGCAAGACCTATGGTCAATGGAACAGAGCAGGATTAGTTTCCTCATCAGGTCAACATATGATGTTCTCCCATCACTACAGAACCTAAACCTCTGGGTAGCAGAGGATCCCTCATGCCCTTTGTGTTCATCACTTGCAACATTAAGGCACAATTTGACAGGATGTAAGGTGGCTCTTAGCCAAGGATGGTTTACTTGTCTTGTGATCTGGATCAGCACACCTTGTTCACCTGGTAGAGTTAACAGTGCCATGGGAGGATGCTGTAGATGAGGCGTATGAGAGGAAGAAACTGCGGTATGCTCAACTAGCCGCTGAAGTGGAACAGCGAGGATGGAGAGTCCGGGTTTACCTAGTGGAGGTGGGTTGTCAAGGATTTGTGGCACACTCTACAACCCAGTTTCTCAGAGACGTCGGATTCAGTGGCCAAGAGTTGCGTCGCACAGTGAAGAACTTATCTGGAGCAGCAACTGGCTGTGGTTGAGACGGAAAGATTCTGGTTGGGGATCTCAAGCACAATAGAAAGAAATAAACGCTGATGTACGGGTAAGTAAGCTGGGCTGAGTTGAGTGGGGGATGGAGGGGGGGGGGGGATGCTGGGACTCCAGAATCACCGTCGAGCCCTCTTGAGATGTCGTGGGCTAGTCGACGAAACAGAGGATGGAAGGTGCCCACTTGAAGATCCCAGAGATGTACCCTACTTAGCTCAATCCAGACGGTTGTCATGCTGATGCGCTGGGGAGACCGCACTGTGGTTGATCCCCGGAGCCAGCATCGCAGCCGTTGCGTGTGCTGATGCGTTAGGGAGGCAAAATAAGCTGATCCCTGGAGCCAGCATTACACTTCAGCCATCAACACCAGGCAGAAGGATATCTATTATTATTATTATTATTATTATTATTATTATTATTATTATTATTTATTACTTAGTAGACACCCTTATCCAGGGTGACTTACAATTGTTACAAGATATCACATTATATTTACATACAATTACATTATTTTTACACATAATTTTTACATACAGTTACCCATTTATACAGTTGGGTTTTTACTGGAGCAATCTTGGTAAAGTAACTTGCTCAAGGGTACAGCAGCAGTGTCCCCCACCTGGGATTGAACCCATGACCGTCCGGTCAAGAGTCCAGCACCCTACTCCACATATATGTGCTTTACCTTGCTGCTGCATTTAATAAAAATGTAAACTTTGATTTGCTGCGCTTCTACTCACAGATCAAATGCTACTGTAAATACAACTGAGTGTGTCGGGTATTACAGTTTAAATTGAACTGTTGATTATAGTGGCGCGGTACCACCAGTTAGGGTTGAGTAGGCTTTATTGTTAAACACCAATTTTTGCACTTGTTTTTTTTTTTTTAATTATACAACACGAAACTAGGATTTTTTGGAATACTGGTGGTGTTTTTCTTAAAAATCAGATTGCTTTAGCTAAAGAGCATTTACAAAATCTATTATGACATCATGCATTAGTAAGACGGGCTATTTTGTACTTGTGTTTATTATTCTTCTATGGGTCTGCAAGCAACTTAAAGCATTCTTTCTTTCACAAAGGGCAACATATACAAAGGTAAATACATTTGTATTCATGTTGTACTTTTTGTACCTTTACCAGTTATTTTTTGTGCACTGCATTTAAATCATCTAATTTTAAATGCATTTGCTTGAAGCAGAGTATTAAATCAAATTTGTTACAATGTGAATGCCCAACTGTCAATATCTTTTTCTTGCTTTGTTTTATGTGTGATGGTGCAGACCATTTAACTTGAAAATGCTTTTACAAGTTTTTTATTTTCTGTTCATAGTTATATTCTGTAGAGGCTGTGTGGTCCAGTGGTTAAAGAAAAGGTTTAGAACCAGGAGGTTCCTGGCTTTAAATCCCAGCTCAGTCACTGACTCACTCTGTGACCTTGAGCAAGTCACTTAAATTCCTTGTGCTCTGTCTTTAGGATGAGGTGTGAAACCGAGGTCCTAATTTAAGTGGCCCTGCAACAGTGATTGTTGTTGCATAGTTCACAGCTTACCCTCTGAAGTTGCCTTGGATAAAGGTGTCTGCTAAATAAATTTATATTATTATTATTATATACTGCTAATACAGTTATTCATTATAAAAATGTTTAATCAGGAAACTTGTTTTCATGTCTTCTACAATAAAATCCTTTTTAGCCAACTCATTAAGTTATGCTTAAGTTTAAACTGAGTATAATTAAACAGCTTGCTGCTGGCCTTTTACAAGATTGTAATACTGTACCTCTTGTTAGGTGTGTCAGTGCTCCGGCTCTGAAGCCACACAGACCTCTACGTGATGACTATCATAGTATCATGTTGTTTAAGTTTGTGTTAAAACAGTTAGATTGGAGCAGTGTGTTTAACATGCACTTTGTTACTGCAATGTCAGTAGGTGACATATTTTGTATTATAGTTTACACTTCCTGCTCTACTTGGTTGTGGTTGTTTTTCTTTGCAAAGTATATTTATAATTATTTAATTATAAAAGTATGTTCATAAAGCACACTATGACTGCTGTTTTCAACTTTTCACATTCCTGTATTGTTAAAATAATTCTATAGATGAGAAGACAGTAGCTAACGTGTATTCTTAAATTCTCCTTAAATAAAGATGGACAAGTGTAAATGCTATCTGAAAATGATAAGGATCTCAGCTGCCATGTGTTGTAAATGTAAATGAGGCTTAGAAGTGTAATAATTATGCGATACAAGACCACATTACCCTGAATAGTTTTAAACACCTTCCCGCCAGAATGAATTCTGTGGACGCCCATGCACAAATTAGCAATCTTTTAGGAGACTTACCCTTCAGTGCCTGAGTAATTAGCAGCAATTAAACTCTGCACTAAATCACATGTTTTACAAGAAAACATCAGAGGTAGTGATGATACAAGAGAAATAACTCCTTTCTCAACACTTACAAGCACTCTGGTTCCAGGCGAGATTAGTCACGGATTGGGAAACTTGCTTTTCTACTTCATGCAGGGTTTTCAAAGCCAAGAGAACCCAGTAACTGTATTATTCTTCACCGTTTGATTTCCCTTACTCTGAATGATTCAGATATTTCACTACAGTAGGCAGGCGTGTAAGATGTTTAAAAGCATGAAAGTAGCAAGCCAGGAAGTGTCTGTCTCCGTGTTAAGCGCTACTTTACAACAGAAGTACATATTATCTTAAGGATTGTCTGGAACCCCACTAAAACTGAAATGTACATGGCTTGCACAAAAAAATTGAAACACCTGTGATATGGAAACAAGCCAAGTGAAATCAAAAATATTTTTATATCAAACAGATAAAAGAAAGGTATAAGTGGTTTTAGTTGATCAGGTTATATATTAAATCACACTGTCAGTTACTGACTGATTGTGTAATTCATATCTAACATCATAATACATGTTAAAATTCTCCTTAAATTACTCCTTTTATGTTCAAACATGAACATCAATAGTTTGAAACTTTATACAAATCTTGAATCCTTAATAACATTATCAATTTTTGTGTAATAAAATATTGAAATTCTGACTTATACTCCATGCTATGTTACTTGATACAAGTGAAACCGGTGTTTTCCACAAACAAAATCCTGCCAATATTTGAACAGTAACAAACATACAATTAGTGTGTCATCATTAAAAACCAATCAAATCACCAAAAAGATTCCTCAAACATTCAACATCACATTAATCAGTTTGAAAGTTGGCACTGAATTACACCAGCATTATTGCACTAATGACAATAAAATGCAGAAGTAAACAACTTGTTGAGGAAATGAAACTCACAAATCAAAGATAACATTGGACCACATTCTACAACAAGGACTATCTATATAGGCGGGACGGACTGCACTTAAATAAAAAGGGAACCAATTTACTGGGAGAAAGGAGGAGGTTCAGAAGCATTTAAACTAGAAAGGAAGGGGGTAGAAATCAACAAAAAAACAAGGGCAACAACTCAGGTAAGACAGCCATTAAATGTATTTATCTAAATGCTAGAAGTCTCAGAAACAAAATGTTAGAACTTGAAGCAACTGCACTAACAAGTAACTACGATGTGATAGGTGTTACAGAAACTTGATTGTCTGAGAATGATGCAGACGAATATAATATTAGTGGGTATACACTGTATAGGAAAGACAGGCAGGACAGAAGAGGCGGAGGGGTAGCACTATACATAAGAAATAGTCTTGAAGCGGACGAAGAAAACAATGCTGAATCAATGTGGGTCAGAATAATGGACAAAAATTCAAAGGGCATAATAATAGGAGCATGCTATAGACCGCCAAATCCAGACGCCGAGCAAAATAATCTGTTATACAATGACATTAGAAATGCATGTAGCAAAGGAGAAGCCATACTAATAGGGGATTTCAACTTCCCCCATATAAAATGGGAAAACCCAGTGGGAGCACGAAGGACAAAATTGAAATGGCTGAAATGACGAATGACTGCTTCCTAATGCAATTTGTCAATATTCAAAAAGGCACTTTACAGAACGTTTAAAAGGGACCAAAAACAAAGTACACAGAAAGAGTACTTCAAAAAGGAAGTTAGAAAGGCCAAGAGAGGTAGAAATGAACATTGCTAAGGGGGCTGAAACCAATTCCAAAATGTTTTTCCAATATTATAACAGCAAGAGAACATTCAAAGAGGAGGTTAAATGTCTAAGAGACACAAATGGCAAAACCATAGATGAAGAAAAAAAATAGCAAAAATTTTCTAAATGATTACTTTTCACAAGTTTTTATAAAGGAGGACAGGGACAACATGCCCCACATGTCAACCTGTTCCTATCCTGTTTTAAATAACTTTAGCATAACAGAGGCAGAAGTGTTAAAGGAACTAGGAGCTCTTAAAATAAACAAATCCCCTGGGCCGGATGAGATCCTCCCAATAGTACTCAAAGAAATAAAAGAAGTTATTTATAAACCACTAACCAAGATCATGCAACAGCCTTTTGACACAGGGGTTGAACCGACAGACTGGAGAATTGCAAACGTAATACCGATCCACAAAAAGGGAGACAAAACTGAACCAGGTAACTACAGAACAATAAGCCTGACTTCTATTATATGTAAACTTATGGAAAGTATAATAAGATCCAAAATGAAAAATTACCTATATGGTAACAATATCCTGGGAGACAGTCAGCATGGTTTTAGGAAAGGGAGATCGTGTCTAACTAATCTGCTTGATTTTTTTGAGGATGCAACATCGACAATGGATAATTGCAAAGCATATGACATGGTTTATTTAGATTTCCAGAAAGCTTTTGACAAAGTCCTGCATAAAAGATGAATTCTCAAACTGAATGCAGTAGGGATTCAATGAAATGCATGCACATGGATTAGGGAGTGGTTAACATGTAGAAAACAGAAAGTATTGATTAGAGGAGAAACCTCAAAGTGGAGCGAGGTAACCAGTGGTGTACCGCAGTGATCAGTATTAGGTCCTCTGCTATTCCTAATCTACATGAATGATTTAGATTCTGGTATAGTAAGCAAACTTGTTAAATTTTGCGGACGACACAAAAATAGGAGGAGTGGCAAACACTGTTGCATTAGCAAAGGTCATTCAAAATGATCTAGACAGCATTCAGAACTGGGCAGAAACATGGCAAATGACATTTAATAGAGAAAAGTGTAAGGTACTGCAAGCAGGCAATAAAAATGTGCATTATAAAAATCACATGGGAGATAGTGAAATTGAAGAAGGAATCTATGAAAAAGACCTTGGAGTTTATGTTGACTCAGAAATGTCTTCATCTAGACAATGTGGGGAAGCACCACCCATCTGCTCCAGCTCATCCAGAACTCCGCTGCTCATCTGGCGTTCTCTCTGCCTCGCTTCTCCCACTCAACTCCACTGCTCCGCTCACTCCACTGGCTCCCGATCACCGCTCACATCTAGTTCAAGACTCTTGTACATGCCTACAGATGCCTTGACCAGACTGCACCCAGCTATCTTCAGATCATCACCTCTCCCTACACCCCCACTCGACCTCTCCGCTCCTCCTGCACTAGAAGACTGGCTGTACCTCCTCTACGCTCCCCTGCCTCCAGAGCCCGCTCCTTCTCCACCCTCGCCCCGCAGTGGTGGAATGACCTTCCTACAGATGTCAGGACTAACCAGTCCCTGACCACCTTCCGGCGCCTACTCAGGACTGACATCAGACAGCACCTGTAGAACTCCTCTTTTCACTCTGGACACTTTATCACTCTTCCTTAATGCGCTTTACTTGCGCTTATCTGCTCCCTATTTTACTGCATTTAATCCTGTACTTTACAGAGTACAGTAATCTGTTATACAATCTGTAGCATTTTGCATTTAATCGTATCCTGATGTAACTATCACTGACACTGTTATCTGCTCCGATATTGAATCATATTTTGTCATATACTTGTACTTACTAGAACTGAAGTAATTGTATTTTATCTTGCTCTTAATTGTATTAATACTTGTACTGTGATTCTTGAAATGTATTTTTTGTTTACGACTGCAAGTCTACCTGGGTAAGGGCATCTGCTAAGAAATAAATAATAATAATAATAATAATAATAATAATAATAATAATAATAATAATAATAAAGGCCAACAAGATGCTCGGATATATTGTGAAAAGTATTTAAATCAAGGGAAGTAATGTTAAAACTTTACAATGCATTAGTAAGACCTCATCTAGAACATTGTGTTCAGTTCTGGTCACCTTGTTACAAAAAGGATATTGCTGCTCTAGAAAGAGTGCAAAGAAGAGCGACCAGAATTATCCCCGGTTTAAAAGGCATGTCATATGCAGACATGCTAAAAGAATTTAATCTTTTCAGTCTAGAACAAAGAAGACTATGCCGTGATCTGATTGAAGCATTCCAAATTCTAAAAGGTATAGACAATGTCGACCCAGGGGACTTTTTCGACCTGAAAAAAGAAACAAGGATAAGGGCCCACAAGTGAAGATTCGATAAAGGGGCATTCAGCACTTTTTTTACACAGAGAATTGTGAGAGTCTGGAAAAACCTCCCCAGTAATATTGTTGAAGCGGACACCCTGGGATCCTTCAAGAAACTGCTTGATGAGATTCTTGGATCAATAAGCTACTAACAACCAAACGAGCAAGATGGGCCGAATGGCCTCCTTTCTTATGTTTTTATGTTCTAATGGCAACCAGGTGACCCACTGGGAGGTAAAGTAGGAGATGGGAGCAGGGCTGGATTAAGAACTCATGGGGCCCTGGGCCCAGACTAGATAAATGTACCTTTTGTTGAGCAGCTTCGAATGTAGTAAGAGGCTGGTGTATTTCTACCACATTTTCTTCTGCCTGCAATTTCTTAACATTACCAGCTCCAGACGGGCCGTCTTGCTCCTTGTCATTTTTTTCAGCCACTTCACAGCGGTCTTGTAGGGGCTTGTCTTTTTTTTGTAAAAACAAGCTATTTTGTTGTACTAAAGATGCTTCTTTTAAACCTTTTTCTTTTTTTTTTTGTTTCCGTTTAGCACCCCCCACTTGAGTAGCGACGGTTGGTAGCCAAATCCATGATTTACTAATTAACATTAATTAACATCAGCGGCAGTTAAAATACGTCTAACGCGAGCGTGTGCAAGCACACAGTGGTAGCACATTAATTTACATGGCGTTCCACAAAAAACAGGCAGGTCACGTGTCAAAAACACAAACCATTTTCAAGGGTAGAGGGGTGTCAAATGTTATTTAATAAAAATTAATGTACAGTGATGTACACATGATACATATACATTCTAAGGCTCTGTAAATAAAACAAATGGAAGATGAAATATGTAAGATCATAATTATGGGGCCCCTAGTTTTCTGGGGGCCCTGGGCCTGGGCCCTTTAGGCCCGCCTTATATCTGACCCTGGATGGGAGGGAGGCAGGGATAAGAGGAATGCTGCTCTTTTATTACCCAGAGCTATATAGGCAGATTTTCTTTTTAAACAAAAACACACAGGACAAACTCAAATAACCCAGAGAGCTATTGAGTTGCTTCCAGCTACAACAGGCTACTAATATTGTATTATTAGCTTAAAATGGCTTTAAAAGCACCACCATTCATCGAAACCAGTTTGGACCAGACCCTGTTCACACAAGTGATTTGTATACCGAAGAAAATCTGTAATGTAAGAAAAGTGCCTTGTCTAGTCTTTGTTTTATGTTAAAATAACCCAAATACCTCTGAGGCTCATGTGAATGACTTGACACATTAACATGCTTACTGTCGTGTTTTAACGGCTGCTACCCGCATGCATTTCATGAGGATTGCATGAGGTCACTGCAGTACTTTCACAAGGATACTAAACTCTTCTTGATGGATGCTACACATTATGCAATTATTCTATGAATCGATTATGAAACTTCATTTTGAGAGCCTCAATTAAAACATATAGTAATCTACTGATCCCTGATGCCCTATTTGGAGCCGCACGTAGCCAGCTAAACAGAAACACATGCATTACTTGCACACTGCTAGACTACAGAGCCTATGTTTGTATTTGTTTAGTCTGAATCTAATGAAAATCTAGTTTAAATAATGAAATTAATATGCCGGTAATATATCTTCTTTGGTCACAAATGTCTAATAACATTTTTGGACATTTTAATCCAGTTTTCCTGAACTCTGGAGTTCAAGAAGTTGCCCTGCCATAACTTTAAAAAAACCCCAAAAACATAGACAGTGCACTCTGTTTATCAGAATCACATCCGTCCCGGATGATTTGATTCTTATAAGCGGTTGATTCTTAAAAGCGGACCGATATGATTACTATGGTGGTGCTGATCAGTATGTTAGTTTGAGAATGAAAGCTTTGTTCCCTGCAGTGTAATGGGTTGACCACTAGATGTCATGAATTCCTGCATTTATGCACAGTGACCACACAAAGTATTGTTTAGTTAGTGCTCCAACTGAAAGCTAGGTTTATTTTGTTTGTTTGTTTGTTTGTTTGTTTTATTAGCGGTTTTATTTTTCTTACACCACACTGTAAGAAAAATAAAACCAACACCGGTTTTAAACTGTAAATCAAGACTCCAGCCTGATCATTTACACTGCCCTCGGCCACGTCACATTACAATTAGCAAAAGCGTCTCCGTGGGTCAGCAGTTTAAATACAGTATACAAATGTCAATGATGCTCAATCAATGAGGACAATACATCAAAACAAGTCTTTGTGGGTAAGCAACTTGTTATATGATCACGATTATGTTTACTCAAGGCTGCAGAATCCTATTTTACTACAGTGTACTTGTGAAGCAATCATCTCGCGAGGGTGCCTAGTTTAACTGCCCTGTGGGTGTTACGTGTAATGGCCTTTATCAAGACTACCGCTGTATTTAAGCATCTGTGGCTTACTTATTTTCTGTTGCAATGCAAATCTCAGTTTTTCATTAAGCTCCGTCACACCGTGCCGCAATCCCACTTCCTCTACATGCGTATCACACAGTAACACTGCTGTACTCAGTATGTATTCAATGAATGTGTATTCACTTTATTGAAACACATTTTCACTAACAGAGAACACAAAGAAACAATGCAGTGTTTCCTGCATCACTGCACGATCCACGCTGCGTACGTGTCTAATCACACGAGATGTGGTCAAATTCAAAAACAGCTTTATTGGCTGTATACATTATTGGACTTACCACATTACATGTAGTCAGTTTGCCCCGAAATGATTCTTATAAGCGGATTGCTTGATTCTTACAAGCGGAGTAGTTTAGCATGGTTAGTATAGTAATGATTTTGTCCTAGTGGTTTTGATCACTATATGCGGTTGATTCTTATATCAGTGATTCTCATAAAAGGAGAGCACGGTATTTAAAGTAGATACATAGAAAGGAAACTTAACATGATGGTACAATCACACACTGTGACTGAAGGGGACATAGATTATTGTTGATTATTACCTGTTTGATATTCAATGATATACTGAGCATCAAAAGAAACTTATCACTTATATTTGAGCATCAAAAGAAACATATCACTTATATGTGAGCATCACTTATATTTGGATAAAATGTTTTAGAGCAGATACAGTGACTTTTTATTGTGCTGATTAACAATTGACATCACGAAGACGGGCAGGTGTGACTCTTGGTCTCCCAGTTTGTGGTCTGTCATTGACAGAGTGTGTCTGGTTATACCGTCTCGCCAGGTTTGAAATTGCTAGCTGTGAGCACCCAAGTGGCGAGCCACAGTACGCTGCCCTAGTCCAGCCTCCAACATGCGCTGCTCTCTTGACAGACGTGGCATATTGTTTTTTTTCTGTGATTTTCTTTATTGCTTTTATTCAAGCTTGTAATTCAACAGCTGAAATCTCTCGATATCCAGTGTCCAATCAACTGTCTCACTAATTAGGTGATTAAGTGCATATGCTTCAGTCATAGTCACTCAAGCGTGTCAAGGATGAATGATCGAGTGATTAAAAAGAAACCAAAAACATTTCGTCAATGTCCATCATTTATATACCTTATTTTTTTAAAGGGACTTTATTAAAATCCATAACACTCAGGTAAAAGAATGAGCGTGGCATTAACTGGAACATTTCTCTACTTGATTCAGTTTATTATAAAAGTTTTACCTTTTTAACTGCCTTATAAATTATTTTGATGTCCAGCTTTCAGTGTTAAAAAAGGTCACATGACTAAACACCAACTATGTAAACATAACCTGACTGTGCAGAATCAATAAACAGGAGCCAGAATGGGAGCGTATCTGAATAGTGTGCTGTTATCCGATTCCTGAGAAACTTGAAATATCATTCGTACCAGATTGTGACAGAAAGACAATGATTCTTGGTGGTAAATCTCCCTCCCGACCTGTGAGGGCGCTAAGTAATAGGAACAGAGTACCCTGGACTGCTTGGCCTGACACTTCGTTCCTAGGGTTAAAAGGAAGCTGGTCATTTAAAAAAGGGGCGGAGCTTCGGTACATTAACTTATCGACCTGGAAGGGAAATGATGTGGCAGCCGCGGATTGGAGGAGCAGCTGCAATTGTTTACCAAGGGGTCATGAATGACAGTAGAAGTAGGGGTTGAAGTGACGTAATCTGTTCCTTCATTTTGGTTAAAGAAAAAGAACCCAGAAGGACCTGTATTTTGTGTATCCGTATCGTATCCGTGAGTGTTTGTTTGTTTTGTCTAATTGTTACTTGTTATTATTAGACAGCTAACACATTCCGTTGATGTTGCCAGAGGCCAGCACAAACCCGGAACAGCACTGCACTTGTATCACAAATAACTGTATTTGCACAACGAGCACTAATTCACACACTAACGGACTTGTGTATGTGTTTTGTGTTTTATGTGGGTGTACAATAAATGAGACTATTATTTCGGGACGAACCCGGGGATTACAAACCAGCATTATTGTTTACTGTTTGTTTTGCCATCAGGCACTGGACATACAAACTCATTAAACAACTTTGCACCTGGATTATAATTGTCTGTCTGTTCATTGATCACTTGCACCTGCACACTGTTAACCACTTTGCCACACACATGTATAGTTATAATTACTGATTTCACTTTGGATTGGTTATTGTCTTTTGCAGCAACACCACTATCTCTGGGTCCTCCCAGCTAATAAGACGTTGCACATTTCGTCTTTTATCAAATCCAAATGCCAGCAAAGCAGATTAAGACCGCAGACAGGGAAACAACTTGGGAACAGAACACTTGGGAAGTGTTGGCGCTGTCATCAGTTTGCACACTGTTATTATTTTCCCATTATTTTTAATTACCCTAACAGTCTGAAGATTCCTATTAGCAGTGGATAAGGATGTACATTGTTTTCACAATAATAGTTCATGTTCTCCCCAGTAATAATCTGCCTGATTTATGGACTGGAGTAACCAGACATGCTCATTTGATGCCATAGATACCACTAAAATATATATATATATATATATATAAATCGGCTTTCATCTGCCTTTGAACTTGCTTTCAGCTTGTCTGAAGAACACATACAGGGACCGAACAGCCTCCCTTATTCCATTCATATCATTTGACAGTGTGACTTTTCAGCTCTGCCAGTCCTATCTACTGTCTGTTTTTATAAATGTAGAGTAGGTGGGGCTGACAGTTATAATGTCGCAGAATTTGATTTGCATGAGAATGTCTGTTCAGTCCGGCACTTCGGATTCTCCAGTGAAAGTATCTTGTTTTAGGGATGTATAACTGTGTTTTTTTGAGAATTTGCCAAATTAGAATTGGAATTAGACCAGGAACCAAGGGATGAAGAGCAGCTTTTTATCTTGTCTGATTTATTTTAACGTTTAGATTCACTTTGAACCATGTTCATTTTTTTTTTAAAAGTCAGAATAAAGTAAAACACCCTGTGCTCAATAGAGCTCACAGAATCATGTCCAAATTCTGAGTGCATTATGTACACAAGAGTGTACGAATTAACCTACCCCATGCAACACTCTGCCCTTTGTGGATGTAAAAAAAGACCATATTCTAATAAATATTGCATTTCATTCTTAGCTAGGGTAAGGAGTCTTAATGTGGTATTTCTTACATATCATGGGGACAGGTTGATGCAAAGTGAACAAAAATATACATCATTTATGATAACTAATATTTTATATCCCATACCAAGTTCCTCTTTAAAACTCTTACTCTGTGATGGCCACAGATTTTACAGGATCTCACTCCAAGGGTAGTGCCTCCTACAACACAGCGCCCCCTATGCTAACCTATACTAAATGTTGTCAGAATCTCCAAGGTGCTCAATAAAGGCTAGCACTAAGACAGGTGCTTAACTCTAAGGCTGTGTCCGAAGATTTGTTCGCTAGCCAGGGATCGGAAGATTGTTTTAAACCTTTGAAGGTTCGTCAGACGGGTTCACGCTCTGTACTTTTTTTTTCTTCTTAACAGAAACTGTTTGGCAATGTGTGAATATTACAAATCACGCATTAAATGTCACTAACATGCAAAATTCGATCTTTTGATTTGTATAATGCATATTATACTCTCTCTTCTGGGGCTCCGGCCACCAAATTTCCTGCAGCGAAAGTGCTGCGGGGGGAGCTGGTCTCGTGACCTTCCCCCCCTTCTTCATGGCCGGCAGCTTCCCAGGCGAAGCAGAGCCGGCGGCGACCCAAGGCGAAGCAGAGCGACCCCAGGTGACGACTGCAGCAGCGGACCCTTGGGAGGCGACGGCAGCAGCAGTAAGTATTGTGCTGGTCTCTCTCTCTCTCTCTCTCTCTCTCTCTCTCTCTCTCTCTCTCTCTCTCTCTCTCTCTCTCTCTCTCTCTCTCTCTCTCTCAAAGCCGTCTCGTCTCTGACACTCTCCTCTTTGCGCACATAGCTGCAGGCTTTTATATTCTGGCCAAAGGGTTAACTAGCTATTAATTAATTATTACCCCTCGGCCATAGTCTGCACAAATTTAGTAAGGATGCGTGACTGTCAGCTAGTTAAATAATCAGTAGCTGATCAGCCACGCATCCTCACAGGGTTTTAAATATAAAAACAATAACAAATAAGCGGCTTACGTTGTAATATAAATATAAATCATAATATAAAATAAATAATAAACAAAGGGGCGGGACACTCCGCCACAATTACTAACAACTACATGGCGCCGCTGCCGTGTATGCAGCAGGGTATAGTATCCAAAGCAGTGGGCTCGTACCTCTAGTGGCTGTATTGCTTCAGTAAAATATGTACTGAATACCTCGTGTACAAGACGGTGTAAGAGAAGTGCTATTGTAGAATATGTTTGAAATAAAATATACGCTAACACTTATAATTTTAATTTCAAAAAGCCCCTCCAGCTCGTGTTAACCAGAAGCAAATTTCTTCATTCGCCATCTCGACAGCAAAGTGCTGTATAGCGTAAGCTGTATTGAAAGAAATGTCTCGAAACCCCTCTGCTGTTTGGGATTTTTTGTTAAATGCCCAGACGACCAAAAAAAAGTTGAATGCAAACTGTGCAAGCGCCTCGTATCACGGAGGCATAACAAATCACTTGACAAGCGTAAGTTCATATTATTAGTAGTATTATTAATATTTTTAGTAGTAGTAATATGTGACTGATAACCTGCTTGGAATGGTGACTGTTAAATAAAGCTTTGTCCGCTGCAGTAGGTGCTGCTGCAATGCAAGCTTACTGTATATATCTCAAGCAGCATCAATTACGTGTATTTTTATTTTTATTTACATTATAAAAACATGATTACTGTTCTATATAACATATTTTTAAACTACATGTGAATGTTTTATTCCATTTATATGGATTACCTGTAAAATAATAGGATTTTCAATCAAATATAAACAAGTAGCTATGGTGACGGCACCAATAAATTATGCAAATGAGTACCATCGAAGGTTCGAACCTTCTTTCGGTAACATGTTCCGAACCTTCGAAGGTCAAAATTTACCCTTCGTTGCAGGCCTACTTATCTCTTTCAGTAATAAGAAACTTTACAGAAAGACTTCTAATTTTACCTTATAAATGTCTTTTATACATCGACTAAGATCCCTTTCTTTAACAGTAATGGATCCAGGACTCAGGTTATGATATATCAATCAATAGTGTTCGTGTCTTTTACTGACAAGTGTATAGAAATGAGCGTAAGTATAGATATTAGTATATTAGATTTACTAGTCTGCTGTCTTGAGTGGAGTCTGTAGTGTTGACAGTTAATAACTGCCCATCCCATACCTTGAATAAGTGAATGAAGAAATCTCCAGCTAGGCGAGTCCACGAAGCACTCAACAGCCCACTGCTCTGAGGTAACCTTCTCATACAAGGCATCGTCTGCATCGCTGAAACAGGCAGGGCAGATTGATTTGAATACGATATAAACAATTCAAAGTGAAGCACATTAATACGGGCGACTATATTTGTTATTATGTAATAAAGGCCTTGGATTATTTCTTATCTCACTGCCAGGTGAGAAGTGATGATCAGGAGAGATCCCTGCAGTCTGCACACTCAGACCAGAGATGTAATTCAGGGTAGTAACTGCCTGTGGAGCGTCGGCCTTCTGCAGGAACCAATGCAGTATCTCCTGACAGGCACATCTGATAGGAAATCAAAGGGAATATCAGCACTGTGCTAGAATCTTTAGACTGGAATGAACACTGGTGTCAGAATGGAATTCTGAAAGATACTCTAGAGATGAGGTGCACTTCTCTGTTACAACGATTATGGTCTATTTTAATGATGTAAACACTTTAGATTTTTTTTACTGTATTTTTATTGTACGCAGTAATGCTAATAAGTTAATAACTTAGCCCCAGTTGGGAAAACACCAGTAGAATTAATATAGAGTTAAAAAGTGGAAGTATTAAGTTTAAAGTTTGGTTTGCAGTAACGACTCGCTGCTTTTCCTATAACCCATGTGTTTTCAATTCCTCTGTGTGTTCTTCATATTCGTTTAGATTTACTGGTATTATTTTGTTTGCTTTAACTAGAAAGCACAGAAAAAGAACAAAGGGGTTCCTTAATGAATGAAAAGAGATTTTCTGAAAATATAAAAGGGGATTGTTTCATTTAAAAAAAAAACACAAAAAAGATAAATCACTCACAGTAAAAGTGAGACGTTTTGTTTGGTAAAGCAGAAGAGGGAAAAGATGACTTGAATTACATTTCCAAGGGAGTTGAACAATGACAGACTGGGGTAATTCCCAACAAGACAGACCTGAGGGGGAAATTAACAAGCATGCCTGTGACTTTCATCCCCTCCCATAGCAAAGAATAAAAAGAAGAGAGATCAGTAAAGTTAGATCACCATGAAAAAAAAAGACAAGAGGGTATAGCTTGGGACCATGCCCAACACCAGGGTGATGACAAATCTAACCACATAGACAGGTACTAATAAAGTAGCCAGACAGAGCATTTAAAAACAGCGTCATTAAATTGTGCTAAAAAAAATGTTTTGTCACAACTGGATAAGTGATCATCCAAATGTAAAAATGTATATGTGACACATCACTCAAGGACGGTCGGTTGTTAACTTAATCCCTGTCAACACGGATATGCATCTCCTGCAGGGGATAAGGGCCTTTTTAGTTTTGTGAAGGACTAAAAGAACTGTACAGACTCAAAGGTGCTACAGAGCGGAGAAACTAAGGTTTTGTTCCAGGAGACTGTTAACTTGCCAAAGCCATGACACATGATAATGAACAGCAAGATCAATGAAAAATTAAGTATTTCCAACTCTGTTAATGCAATCTTTATAAACCGGTTCTCTTACTTTGACCTGCTGGTTAAAAAAGGGAATGGGAAGAGCATAATTCTTCTTCCCAAGCACAAGTCACTAAATTTAAAGCTACAGTGCCCTGCAATCATGTTAAATTGTGCACTAATATACGGTTCCTTGTTTTCAGTTTATTCAAAAGGTACTGTAGTATGCCACATCTATTTGCGAGTGGGCATGTTCCTGCTACTCCCTGCAGCATAAGGAGGTTATAATGGAGATATATAAGTTCTGTTAGGGTCCAGGAAAAAATACAAAAATATAAAACGAGGATCACCTTTTTTCAGTAGCTGTCAAATGAATTAGCAATGGGAATACAACTACAAGCAGTAAAGCATACTTAAACGTACAAATCTCATACAGTCTAACTTATGCCAGAGTGTATTAACACCACAGTGTAATACACTCTGGCATTAACACCACACACCATTAACACCACTGTGTACTACAAACCAACTGATTCTCATTCATATCTGCAGTATGACTCCTCACACCCTAAGGCTTGCTGTGACTCGATTCCCTATTCACAACTGTTAAGACTCAGACGTATTTGCAGTGACGATCAAGATTTCTTCACCAAAATCGAGGAAATGTGTGTGTTATTTGGAAATTGTGGCTTTCCAGACAAGATCATCACTAAAGCTAAATCCCACATTTCAAATATAAATAGAAAAAATGCTTTATATAATAACAATATACAGCTCACAGATGATAGAATCCCTCTGGTCCTCACTTACCACCCAACCAACAGAAAGATACAGACATTTGTGCAAAGAAACTTTACAGTTTTACAACAAGACCCATCTACATCACCTATTTTCAAGACTCCCCTCTTGATGTCATATAGAAGAAACAAGAATATAAGAGTTATAAGAGGCTGTGTGGTCCAGTGGTTAAACAAAAGGGTTTGTAACCAGGAGGTCCCCGGTTCAAATCC
Source organism: Acipenser oxyrinchus oxyrinchus (assembly GCA_030684275.1). NCBI lineage: Eukaryota > Metazoa > Chordata > Actinopteri > Acipenseriformes > Acipenseridae > Acipenser > Acipenser oxyrinchus. The sequence continues at coordinate 15,224,576 of CM060263.1, read as the reverse complement.
CATCTCAGCCACTGACTCATTGTGTGACCCTGAGCAAGTCACTTAACCTCCTTGTGCTCCATCTTTCGGGTGAGACGTAGTTGTAAGTGACTCTGCAGATGATGCATAGTTCACACACCCTAGTCTCTGTAAGTCGCCTTGGATAAAGGCGTCTGCTAAATAAATTTAAAAAAAAAAAAAAGTGGTACACAGTGCTATTCGTCCTTCTGGGGAACCTTTGAAAGTCACATATCCATGTAATAGACCACGATGTAATACCTGTAAATACATTCATTCTGAAACAGAGATTAGAGGCATTAAATCTTCATTCAACATTCATGAACATTTTACATGGAGGAATAGTCTACTGCATTATCTGCAAGAAATGCAACAAATTGTATATTAGGGAAACTAAAAGGCATTTAGCAGACCGGTTTGTAGAACACTTAAGAAGCATTCGCATTAACACCACTGCATTTCCATTAGCCCATCACTTCAACAGAGATGATCACACTGCTGAAGACATCACAGTCTGTGTGATCAATCAGTGCTATGGAACAAATGTTGCTCGGAAACAAAAGGAACGAAAGTTTATCTTCAAACTGTGAACTTTGGAACCTCTTGGAATGAACATTCTTTTCTAATAATCATGACATCATCCACAGAATTTTTGTATAATTACAATTCTTGAATAACAACAAGTTTACTGCACTGTGTTTACTTTTCTTTTTAAACAGCTGAAGGGCTTTTGCCCCAAACGTCCTGAAAATAAAAGATTTTTTAATCTTTTAAACTTTTTGTGTACATCTTTTAAAAAACTTTTTTTTCATATATACAGTACTGTGCAAAAGATTTAGGCAGGTGTGAAAAAATGCTGTAAAGTAAGAATGTTTTCAAAAATAGACATGTTAATAGATTATATTTATCAATTAACTAAATGCAAAGTGAGTGAACAGAAGAAAAATCTAAATCAAATCCATATTTGGTGTGACCACCCTTTGCCTTCAAAACAACATCAATTCTTCTAGGTACACTTGCACAAAGTCAGGGATTTTGTAGGCATATAGTCAGGTGTATGATTAAACAATTATACCAAACACATGCTAATGATCATCAATTCAATATGTAGGTTGAAACACAATCATTAACTGAAACAAAACAGTTGTGTGGGAGGAATAAAACTGGGTGAGGAACAGCCAAACTCAGCTAACAAGGTGAGGTTGCTGAAGACAGTTTACTGTCAAAAGTCATACACCATGGCAAGACTGAGCACAGCAACAAGACACAAGGTAGTTATACTGCATCAGCAAGGTCTCTCCCAGGCAGAAATTTCAAGGCAGACAGGGGTTACCAGATGTGCTGTCCAAGCTCTTTTGAAGAAGCACAAAGAAACGGGCAACGTTGAGGACCGTAGACGCAGTGGTCGGCCAAGGAAACTTACTGCAGCAGATGAGAGACACATCATGCTTACTTCCCTTCACAATCGGAAGATGTCCAGCAGTGCCATCAGCTCAGAACTGGCAGAAAACAGTGGGACCCTGGTACTCCCATCTACTGTCCGGAGAAGTCTAGTCAGAAGTGGCCTTCATAGAAGACTTGCGGCCAAAAAGCCATACTTCCGATGTGGAAACAAGGCCAAGCGACTCAACTATGCACGAAAACACAGGAACTGGGGTGCAGAAAAATGGCAGCAGGTGCTCTGGACTGATGAGTCAAAATTTGAAATATTTGGCTGTAGCAGAAGGCAGTTTGTTAAGCCCGAAGGGCTGGAGAGCGTACGAATGAGTGTCTGCAGGCAACAGTGAAGCATGGTGGAGGTTCCTTGCAAGTTTGGGGCTGCATTTCTGCAAATGGAGTTGGGGATTTGGTCAGAATTAATGGTCTCCTCAATGCTGAGAAGTACAGGCAGATACTTATCCATCATGCAATACCATCAGGGAGGCATCTGATTGGCCCCAAATTTATTCTGCAGCATGACAACGACCCCAAACATACAGCGAAAGTCATTAAGAACTATCTTCAGCGTAAAGAAGAACAAGGAGTCCTGGAAGTGATGGTATGGCCCCACAGAGCCCTGATCTCAACATCATCGAGTCTGTCTGGGATTACATGAAGAGAGAGAAGCAACTGAGGCTGCCTAAATCCACAGAAGAACTGTGGTTAGTTCTCCAAGATGTTTGGGCCAACCTACCTGCCGAGTTCCTTCAAAAACTGTGTGCAAGTGTACCTAGAAGAATTGATGCTCGATGCTGTTTTGAAGGCAAAGGGTGGTCACACCAAATATGTATTTGATTTAGATTTTTCTTCTTTTCACTCACTTTGCATTTAGTTAATTGATAAATATAATCTATTAACATGTCTATTTTTGAAAGCATTCTTACTTTACAGCATTTTTTCACACCTGCCTAAAACTTTTGCACAGTACTGTATATATATATATATATATATAAGTGAGTGAACAGAAGAAAAATCTAAATCAAATCCATATTTGGTGTGACCACCCTTTGCCTTCAAAACAGCATCAAGCATCAATTCTTCTAGGTACACTTGCACACAGTTTTTGAAGGAACTTGGCAGATAGGTTGGCCCAAACATCTTGGAGAACTAACCACAGTTCTTCTGTGGATTTAGGCAGCCTCAGTTGCTTCTCTCTCTTCATGTAATCCCAGACAAACTCGATGATGTTGAGATCAGGGCTCTGTGGGGGTCATACCATCACTTCCAGGACTCCTTGTTCTTCTTTCGCTGAAGATAGTTCTTAATGGCTTTCGCTGTATGTTTGGGGTCGTTGTCATGCTGCAGAATAAATTTGGGGCCAATCAGATGCCTCCCTGATGGTATTGCATGATGGATAAGTATCTACCTGTACTTCTCAGCACTGAGGAGACCATTAATTCTGACCAAATCCCCAACTCCATTTGCAGAAATGCAGCCCCAAACTTGCAAGGAACCTCCACCATGCTTCACTGTTGCCTGCAGACACTCATTCATGTATGCGCTCTCCAGCCCTTGGCGAACAAACTGCCTTCTGCTACAGCCAAATATTTCAAATTTTGACTCATCAGTCCAGAGCACCTGCTGCCATTTTTCTGCACCCCAGTTCCTGTGTTTTCGTGCATAGTTGAGTCGCTTGGCCTTGTTTCCCGCGTCGGAAGTATGGCTTTTGGCCGCAAGTCTTCCATGAAGGCCACTTCTGACCAGACTTCTCCGGACAGTAGATGGGTGTACCGGGGTCCCACTGTTTTCTGCCAGTTCTGAGCTGATGGCACTGCTGGACATCTTCCGATTGCGAAGGGAAGTAAGCATGATGTGTCTTTCATCTGCTGCAGTAAGTTTCCTTGGCCGACCACTGCGTCTACGGTCCTCAACGTTGCCCGTTTCTTTGTGCTTCTTCAAAAGAGCTTGGACAGCACATCTGGAAACCCCTGTCTGCCTTGAAATTTCTGCCTGGGAGAGACCTTGCTGATGCAGTATAACTACCTTGTGTCTTGTTGCTGTGCTTAGTCTTGCCATGGTGTATGATTTTTGACAGTAAACTGTCTTCAGCAACCTCACCTTGTTAGCTGAGTTTGGCTGTTCCTCACCCAGTTTTATTCCTCCTACACAGATGTTTCTGTTTCAGTTAATGATTGTGTTTCAACCTACATATTGAATTGATGATCATGAGCACCTGTTTGGTATAATTGTTTAATCATACACCTGACTCTATGCCTACAAAATCCCTGACTTTGTGCAAGTGTACCTAGAAGAATTGATGCTGTTTTGAAGGCAAAGGGTGGTCACACCAAATATGGATTTGATTTAGATTTTTCTTCCGTTCAGTCACTTTGCATTTAGTTAATTGATAAATATAATCTATTAACATGTCTATTTTTGAAAGCATTCTTACTTTACAGCATTTTTTCACACCTGCCTAAAACTTTTGCACAGTACTGTATATATATATATATATATATATATATATATATATATATATATATATATATATATATATATATATATATATATATTTAGCTCAAAGAGCCAGCTGCCACAGTTTGAGAAAAAGGAAAACTGCTGTGTACCAAAATGATCAATAAGAAAAAAGAAAAAAGAGAAAAGGATATTTCAGGTACTTAAAAAGGTAGAATAATTGATTACAAATCAATTATCAGGATGTTTCAGACTACAAGTCCTTCATCGGCTGAATACAAAAAAACAGTGCTTTAAGAAGTTGATAAAAAACAAACAAGTAGTCCTTTAAACAAAATTCCAGAATGTTGATGATGATGATGATGACCTCAGAATAGGATGTTCATTCCAAATGGCTCCAAAGTGCCTAGTTTGAAAATAAGTTCACATTCCTTTTGTTTCCTGACAGCATTTGTTCCATAGCATTGAACCATCCCACAAATTGTGATGTCTTCTATAGTGTGGTCATTTCTGTTAAAATGTCTGGCGACAGGAAAGGTAGAGGTGTTAATTCGTATACTTCTCAGATGTTCCACTAAGCGATCAGCCAAGCGTCGTTTTGTTTCACCAATATATAGCTTGTTACATTTGATGCAGCCAATGCAATATACTATTCCTTTACTAATGCAAGTAAAAGTATCATGGATAGTAAATGAGGATTTTGCTCCCTTAACTACTGTGTTGCTGTGAATGTATTTACAAGTTGCACAACGTGACCTATTGCATGGAAACGTACCCTGTCCAGATTGGGTCGAATGTTACTGGGGACCAGATGCTCTCTTAGATTTTTGTCTCTTCTGTATGACATTAGAGGAGGGTTATTGAAAATAGGAGCTGTAGAAGGATCATCTAGAAGAATGCTAAAATTTCTTTGTATGATGTGTTGTACTTTTTTGGTCATAGGATGATAAGTAAGAACAAGGGGAATACGATTGCTGGTATTCTGTGTTTTGGTTTTATACAAGGCATCCTTTCTGTTTATTGTCGATACTCTTAACTGAGCTTCTCTAAGTATATATATATATATATATATATATATATATATATATATATATATATATATATATATATATATATATATATATATATATTAGCTCAAAGAGCCAGCTGCCCAACGTTTTGATATGTTTTACATATCTTTCTCAAGGCAGCATGTGTTTGAATCAAAACATTGGAGATATTTATAGGTTTTTGACAGCATGACAACTACTTGTTATTGTTTATATTCAAATCCATGATGTATTCTTACATGATGTAATGGTGTTCTATATATTGTGACATCATTTTTACTTCTATCTTTAAATCTGTATTAATTATAATTAACGTTACTTTATATAAATTTACAGTGGCTCTCAAAAGTATTCACCCCCCTTGGACTTTTCCACATTTTATTGTGTTACAACATGGAATCAAAATGGATTTAATTTGCCACTGATCAACACAAAAAAAGTCCATAATGTCAAAGTGAAAAATAAAATCTACAAATCGTTCTAAATTAATTACAAATACAAAACAGAAAATAATTGATTGCATAAGTATTCACCCCCTTGAGTCAATATTTGGTAGAGGCACCTTTGGCATCAAGTACAGCCATGAGTCTATTTGGATAAGTCTCTACCAGCTTTGCACATCTGGACACTGCAATTTTTGCCCATTCTTCTTTGCAAAATTGCTCAAGCTCCGTCAAGTTGGATGGGGACCTTTGGTGAACAGCAATTTTCAACTCTTTCCACATATTCTCAATTGGATTGAGATCCGGGCTTTGACTGGGCCACTTCAGGACATTGACCTTTTTATTTTTAAGCCACTCCATTGTGGCTTTGGCTGTATGTTTGGGGTCATTGTCCTGCTGGAAGATGAATCTGCAGGTCTCCTGCAGACTTCAGCAGATTTTCCTCCAGGATTTCTCTGTACTTTGCTGCATCCATTTTGTCCTCTAACTTCATGAGCTTTCCAGGCCCTGACGCAGAGAAGCATCCCCATAGCATGATGCTGCCACCACCATGCTTCACGGTAGGGATGGTGTTCTCAGGATGATGTGTGGTGTTAGGCTTGCGCCAAACATAGCGCTTAGCGTTGAGGCCAAAAAGCCATAGAATCTTCGACTTGGTCTCAGAGTCTCCCACATGCCTTCTGGCAAACTCTAGCCGAGATTTGATGTGTTTTTTTCAACAATGGCTTTCTTTTTGCCATAAAGGCTAGTTTTGTGAAGCACCGGGGCTATTGTTGCCGTATGCACAGTGTCTCCCAGCTCAGCCGTGGAAGACTGCAACTCCTTTAGAGTTGCCATAGGCCTCTTGGTGGTCTCCCTGACTAGTGCCCTTCTTGCCCGGATACTCAGTTTTTGAGGACAGCCTGTTCTAGACAGATTCACAGTTGTGCCATATTCTCTCCATTTCTTAATAATGGACTTTACTGTGCTCCGGGGGATATTCAATGCCTTGGAAATGTTCTTATATCCTACCCCTGATTGGTGCTTTTGATGAACCTTATTCCGGATTTGCTTTGAATGTTCCTTCGTCTTCATGATGTCGTTTGTGTTAGGAAATGTACTAACCAACTGTGGGACCTCCCAGAGGCAGGTGTATTTAACCTGAAATCATGTGAAACACCTTAATTGCACACAGGTGGACTCCATTCAACTAATTATGTGACTTCTAAAGACAATTGGTTGCACCAGAGCTTATTTAGGTGTGTCACAGCAAAGGGGGTGAATACTTTGACATTATGGACTTTTTTTGTGTTGTTCAGTGGCAAAAACTCCTAATTAAATCCATTTTGATTCTATGTTATAACACAATAAAATGTGGAAAAGTCCAAGGAAGGTGAATACTTCTGAGAGCCACTATATATTATCATGCAATGCTGGCTCTGAGGATCAGTCTTGATTTGGCGTCCCCAGCGCATCAGCATGCACAACTTTTTAATTAATTTTGTTTATTTATTTATATAAATGTTGTATATTTATTTAAGTTAATTAGTTCATTCTTTTCTGTTGAGTCCCGCTGGCATAATCGTGTTTAGTCTATTTATCCATTTACTTTCTTTTATTCTTCTATATGTCGCATTGTCTAATTTTAGCTGTTCTAAGACTACAAACTTTTCATCATTTATGTCATGTCCTTGACTGGTGAAGTGCTGTACTATTGGTTCATTCATTTTTTTTATTTCTAATTAATGAAATGTGGTTCTGAATTCCTTTATATAAAGTTGTTCCAGTCTCTCCAACATATTTTATTTCATCACATTTTTCACAGGCTATTCCATAAACAACATTTCCATTTTTTACATTAGGTATTAGTTTTTAGTGGATATGTGGTGTTCTTATGTTTAATTATATTTTTACTTTTGTCCATGTATTTACACACTTCACATGTACTAGTGCAAGTATTTGTAGAACCTATTTTGTATCACCTAAATTAGCTTCTCTTTTGAATGCTACAACTGGGGCCTTAAGAAATACTTTTTTCAATTTTTCTGAATTATGTAGAATCCACAAGTGTTTCCAAACTATCTTAGAAATATTGGGCAAAAGTTTTTGGTAAGTCATTACAAATGGGACTCTTTTGACCTGTTTATCTCTCTTTTTCTCCACTTTTCTTAACTCCCTCTATAATTCTTTCTTTGTATCCTCTTTTTTAAGATTTGTTTTGAATACATTTCTTTGTTTTACATAGTCACTTTCTTTTCAGCATATTCTTCGTATTCTTATTCCTAGACCCTTTGGGATTGGCCTTTTAGTGTATCGTGGATGTGCAGAGGACATGTGCAAATGCTGGTGCATGTCAGTGGGTTTACAGAAGAGGTAAGTCTCAATTGAACCTTCTTCAAGTTTTACTATGGTATCTAAAAATTATATTTCTTTTCTTGTCCATCAAAGGTCCACCTTAATATTACTGTGTATTTCATTTGCCATTTTATGAAACTGGAAAAGGGATTCTTCTCCATGTGTCCAAACCCCAAAAATGTCATCTACAATAACCGAATGTATTCTAAAGGTTCTCTTTCCGATTTTCTAAGTAATTGTTCTTCCCATTTTCCCATGTATGTACTGGCAAAATGCATTCCTAATTTAGATCCTATTGCTGTACTATCGTTTTATTTGTAATTCTTATTAACAAATATAAAATAACTGTTTTCTAAAACTATGTTGATCATGTTCAACACTTCTGCTGTTGGTATTGATTTATCTAGTTTATTATCTAGTGCTTTTTGACAAGCTTCTAAAGTTTCTTTACAAGGGACACTTGGGTACAAGAATTTTACATCCATGCAAAATAAAATGGTATTCTCTGGAAGGTTGTGCTTTAGTGATTCAAGTCTTTTTAAAAATTGTGTTATATCCTTAACATAGCTTGGTAATTTCTCAACGTGTGACCTAAGTTGTTTTTGTGCTATTTCAGCTATTATGTGTGTTGGATTATCAATTGTACTGACTATCATTCGCATAGGGTGATTTTCTTTTTTGCAATTTAGGATTTCCTCTTGCTAGGCCTGTTATTGCATTAAGTGGCTGCATGTATTTTTTAAATTCTTTTGATATAATTCCTTTATTGTATAGTCTCTCCGCAATTTCCTTAACCTCTTTTACCGATTTATTGATCTTATTGCTTTTAACTTCTTCATATGTATCTGTATTATTTAATTCACATTCTACAGATTTCATATAGTCATCTGTGTTCATTATCACTATTCCTGAGCCTTTATCTGCTGGTCTTATCATTATATCATCATCATTTAACAACTCAGTCATAGCTTGTTCTTCAATATTGGTTAAATTAAGTTTACATTTTTTCAATATACATATCTAACCATTTATCTCTTCCATCCGGAGGAGTCCATGTGCTTGTACTATTAACCTTAATCCCATGCTCATAATTACCCTCTGAATCTGAGATATTTTCATTGAAAAAATATTCTGCTAATCTCATGCGTCTCTCCCACTCCTACAATTCGGTGGCCAGCTTATCTTTATCGATGTATTTTTTAGTTGGTATAAACTTAAGTCCTTTACTCAGTACTGCTTTTTGGGATGTGGTTCAAGTTTTACTTGATAAATTAAATACTATGTCTTCTGTCTTATCTTTAGTGTATTTGGTACCATTTCCATTTTTCGGTCTCCTATCTTTCTGTTTTGAATTCTCTGCCCTAGTTATGTTTAATTCTCTATTTTGCATTTTATTATTTACTTTAAACTGGTTTATTTTTACTGTTTTAGATTTATTTTGATTATGTTTCTTAATTATGAAACAGTATTCAGATTTTCTTCCGGTTTCATTGTCTTTAAATACAATAACTGAGAAATGGTTATTGTTGTACAAAAGATTAATTGGATTGTTCTTATTTTTAATAGTTTCTATTGTGCCTCTGTATTTAAAACAGTCCTTATTCTTTTAAGTCTATGTATACGTGTATGGGCCTATTTAGGAGGTCTACAGCTGCCAGAACTTCTGCCTCTGTAGCCCAAGAATCTATACTCCCGTCACTTAATTTCATTTTTTCAATATGGGTCACTGAGTCGATAAACATTTCATATTGTTTTATATTGCTTTCCATTAGTTCTATTACATTATGTCTAATTGTTCGATGCTCATTTTGTGAACCATATAAAACCACACCTAAACACCTAAAGAAACAGTTCCCGTCCTTCTCTATTTGAACTATGTTGTAGTTGTCATACATATATCATTATAAAGCACTTTACAAAGATGCTGGTACAATAGTATTCCAATTTGTAATATTTCCCAGATCCAACTACCTGCGGTAACTGCCAAGAGGAACATTCATTTTACAAAAAGCACTGCGTGAATCATAAGAGGAAACAAGATCACAGTCATTTGTTCAATAAAATGTCTCATTGATCATACACAATTAAAGGTAACTTTAGCCTGAATATGGTATGGTGTAAATGAAAGAGAAACATCCAGGACACTGCTCACAATACACAGAGAATAAAAAGGTTAAAAAGCAAGTTGTTTAGCTATATAAAATAACCTGTTTCAACACAAACCAGATATATTGTTTTATTATGTATTTTAGAAAATAAAAATCATTAATTTCCTATGTTTCATATAAATAGTGTTCCTTTCAGTATCAAAAACATTTTGTACCCGTCTACTGCTTTTGAAATGTGAAAAACCCTACAAGAACACGATAAGTTAATTCAAGGTGGTCTCTTAAAGTGATAGTAACTAACACAATCATTTGTTAATCGTCCCTTTTTTTGCACCTCGATTACTCAAATGTACAGTTTTGAACGAGATACAGTACATCAGACATGTATCTTCGTTTATATGATATCTGGTACCACTCTAAAATGCTGTTAAAATTGAACTTCCTACATCATTTCACCTGGGCCGAGTCTTATGCATGTTACCTCAGAGTATGGCAGTTAACAGAGGGATCAACTGGTTGGTTATTTACAGTAAAAAAGACTTCGAAGAGGTGGGGACCATTTCACTCTCCAGATGAAATGACCAAGGAAGCACAATCATGACTTGCAAACAGAAATTTATTTAACCTAGTTTAGTACTAGATATAATCTTTTTTTAAATAAAAATAGATGTTTATTAGAACATGTGTTTCTTTCACTAGTCCTATATAATGAATGGATGTGCGTAACAGGTAAGATTTATACAATTATTCTGTTAGCTACAATCACTGGGGTGAGTTAGAACTGCAGTATGGCAGTTGAAGTTTAGGCGTAATTGGCAAGAGTGTAGCCAATTACGCCTATATGTAGCCAATGGGGTGTTCATTGCAGAAGTTTGAAATGTGCCCCATACCTTCTGTGAGAGGGCTCAGTAATGGGGCGAGCAGGTACTTCTCAGCAAGCTCTGGCTGCTCCTGCACTAGGGTGATCACAGTGGTGGTGGCAACACGCTGAAACTGCCGAGCCGTCAGCCTGACCCTGATGTGCAGCAAATCCAGCACCTGGACATTAGGAACAGATCTAAATACAGAGGCCTTTATAATACGGCTACGCAACTGGTGTAGAGAGGCAGCAGAGGATCATGATGACCAGGGATCCTAGGAATCCGTTTGCTGTGGAATAATGTGGAAAAACACGGATTGTCTCAATGCTGTCAGAGAATTTTTAGTTTTACACTTGGGACGTGGCAAAAAACATGCAAAGCTTTTTTTGTTTGTTTGATAACCAAATCAATATACTTATCATATAAAATCAGCAACACAGGCAATTTTGCTTTAAATTTACATAAACATACTTGTTCAATAAAACTGCTTCTGGTGTACAGAGGTCAAGGTTGAACGATGCGCACTGTTAGTGTCACATTCATGCTGAAACGTAGCTGCAGTTTACTTCAGTATCCAGTGTGTTTTACTACTAAACAAGCTGTTTAAAGATACCGAAAACGATAAAAATCACCCCTAAAGATCGTGTCAATGAGTTTGGCAATATCCATCCAGATGACAAAGAATAACTCGGAAATAAACTAATATGAATACTATTGTTTGGTTTTTATTATTATTACACAGAAGTATTTGGATTACAAAGTACAATGATAAGTTTGTTTATATTATTGATTGATGGCACTGGTGAGCTTGTAACTTCCTTAGAATTTAAAAGTGTACCAATAATTACTTCCTGTGCTAACTGTTACTCAATAGTACTGTTTGTATATCTTTTATTATGTGACAGGGGGACTCCATTTTAGCCTTTTATTTTAATTGCAGAATAACGCAGATGTTTGTTTGTTTTTTAATTGGAGAATTTCAGGTTTGTTATTGCGGAAAACTAGGATCCCTGATGATGACAACTGCATTCTTCAAGTTCATCCAACACATGTTCGATTGAAATGTAACCTGTGGTTAGTGGTGGACGTGGAACAGTGGCAATCAACACTATTTAAATGGGGTATTTTTTTCATATTCCGTTGCCAAAGGTCTAAATGAGATTGTTTATTGAAAACATAGTTCTTATTTCCCTTAAATAATGCGGTCTCGTAACTGGTCATGTTGATTCATCTGAAAATAATGCCTGTTTGGCTTCCTCATTGGAAAACACATTTCTTTTCAACCCTGTTTGTGACATTTTCTCTTACAAAATAAATAATTCATACAATAACTAAGTTACATAACAAATGCACCAGATGTTCACTTCCCCTGCACCAGAGATCACATGACCATACCTTGTGAGTTTGTGTTGCACCAACCCAAAAATGTTGTTTTTACCTGAGGACACACCGCTCCTGTAATAGTCAATCAATAAAAGGGACTGCTGGGGACACGAGGCCAGCATCCGTGCAATAGAATCACATTTCCTCCAATCAGCAGCAGCGGCTTCAGCATCCTGACATCCTGCTGCCTCATCTTCAGATTAGAAAAACAAGAGACATGTACTGCCCATTAACTCCACTCAGAACTACTAAATATTGTGGTATCCCTAAATAGATCATCATCTTAAAAAAAGGGAAGATCCCCTATGAAGGGGACATTGTTGAGGCAGTCTGAGGTACGTCCGTTATGTCACATTTTTCTATATATCTGGAGAACCACCGATCCAATTGTCATGAAAATTGGTATTAACATTACTTAAAGGGATACCCAATTGCCATGAAGTTTTAAACTAAGTCACCAGAATGTGATGACAGAAACACAAAATGATATACAAAGTGATTCTAAACAACAGCAAGATATTTCAGTATGTATGCAAGCGTTTTACCTCCAGCTCCTTCCAGAATACCCGACTACAGCCTGAACTCCATTTGGCTGCATCAGTCACTCTGAGAGCAGCTATCCACACAGGTGCCTGAGCCAGGGCGGGGCCTGGGCTACAGGCTGTCAGGAGCCGTTCCCTGCAGATGCTTTCACCTAGGGGGAGAAGGCGTCACAGGGACTGGGGGTGAGGGCAGTGCTGTAGGTAGCTTCAATTCAGTTGTGTCTTAAGTGCCTGGACTGAACAGACTTCATTCATTTCATTCAAAACCATGTAACAATATGTAAATATGTCTATATATCAGCTGGTACAGTTAAAAGGTCATACTGTCATGTGCGTTGAATGGAATGAGGAAAGCTGTTTAGTCCAGGCACTTCTGACTCTCCAGACAAGCTCAAAACAGCAGGTTTAGAGAAAATAAATAATTACTAAATATTGGGGCAACACCCTGAGGAGCAAAGAGAGGGCAATGACCTTTGTGTTTGGAATGTAAATTGGAATGTCAAAAATGCTTGTTGTGTAATTGGATTAAGACAGGATACATAAATCATATTCATTGAACTCTTAGCTGCTAAACTGAAATTATAATTGATCACTGACACAATTGAAATGACCACAACCCTGATCATACAATGTTAATTATGGCACCCATCTTAATACATAATCTCTGATCTTTTATTTTCAGAAACGCATACAAATAACCCGTAATACAGCACACCTGGCTCTTAGTCATCCACACACAAAATATGTATTTTAATTGTTTTAGGACTGTACTGGTAGCATCCACACACATGTGCTGCTGCACGACCCATAGTCATCATATACTACTGTACCACACTGTTCTTTTAGGTCCATCTACCCTCCACTCTTATTGGGGTTTCTATTCCTGGAGTCTGTTTTACCATGTATAGGGTTTGGTTTGCTGCAAAGACTGGCTCTTTGCAAAACACTAATTTTCTATTCAGTTTGGCTCTCTTGTACAAAAATATTGGCGACCCGTTTTAGAGCAATGTATTTATTTTTTGCCGACTCAGGTTCTCAATTGAAAATCATTAAAGCCTGTTAATTGTGTAACAAGATGGTGCGAATGGCAGAGTCTTTGGTGCTCCATGCATTAATATTGTTGTTTCTGACCAGCTGTAACACAGCCTGACTTGAGTGAAACAGGGACGGAGACATCTAAGCAGACAAGCCTGGTGTCGATCATGTCTAACACCTGCCTTGTCATACTTACAGTAAATCAGAAAGACACTTAGGAAGCCCGCTTGGTACTTGTTACTGTGGGAGGCACACAGAAGAAGATAAAACAGTGTTTGTAAAACTGAAGTTCAGAACTTTTTTTACATTCCTTATGAAAGACAAAGAATAATTACATTTGAAAGTTGATAGATATGTTTTCCATCCAGCTCACCGGCTTCCTACTGTTTCCCTGGATGTATCAAGTGGCAAAACCTGACTATTAACAGGTTTCACAATTTTTCAATGAAGATCCCAAAGAACCCTAATCATCACCATCTCTGTTCGCTGCTGAGTTTCATGGTTCTTAGGTTCCAAGGGCACCTACTGTAGCTTATTGAGAGGTTAATCTAATTGAGGTTCATAAAAAGTTACCTGTTTAGGTCCTCCCTGCAACATAAGCAGTCCTCGGATTACGATTGGTTAGTAGACTTTACCCAGCAGCCTCTGTAATGCCTTCTTATAGCCGGCAAGCTCCTCCACACTGAGAATCTGCAATAAGAATGGCTTAGCATACCAGAGAGAAACAGCACCATCTAGAGTGTATAATTTGTATATTAACATTTTAAAAGGACTGGGCTTTATCTATCAGTATGTACCTAGCATGCTGCTGATATTAAATATTTTGAATACAATAATAGCAAATTGTTTTCTTAATAATCTGTGTCCGATTTTAACAAACTACTGTCTATAATGAAATAAAACAGGCCCGGTTAGCAACTTCTTTAACATCTTTTTATAGATCCAATACAGTATCTGAGGAACTGTTTTGGAGAATTTTTGATATGCATTCTTATGTCATGTATGAAAGATACAATGGCACCCTCTGCGGGACATCTGGGAGACCTACAACTGTAAAGTTTAGCAAAACTATGGTAATTGTCCTTTATTGGAAAAACATCTGCATTGGGTTGGACAGGACTACCCAGAATACAATGCTGCTGTAAAGGTTCAGTCATGGGTGATTCCAGTCATTTCTATGTGGTTCTGAGAACCAAGACGAATGTTTTATACAATTTCAGAGTACCGTACTACAGGTATAATATAAGGAAGCAACAAACACATCAAATTATTACATTGAAAGGCTAAATGGAGACAATTCCAAAGCTTTTAACCTCTGGATGCCTGTGTTTGAATCCAACAAAAAATGTGTGTGGTGAACCCATTTCTACTGCCAGTGGACAGTACACACTTTTAAACCACCACACACAATCTCTGCTTGACAGAGGCCCAGGACTGAATGGCAGGCAGGGGGTTTTCAGGTGAGGATTGAGGTGTGCTTGCTCGCTTGTAGAGCAGTGAGAAGAAGCTCTTATGGGGCCTATCAGCAAAGCCGTAACTAGGCATTTTACACCCCGCCGTCGTTTCTTTTTTTGGGGGTGTTAAGTTGGGATGGTATATTTGCTCACGTTTCATAGTTTTGATAAACTTATTATTTCAGAATCTCTCCTTTAACATGTTTGAAGGGAACAAGACATTACTTAAAATGGAAAGGAACTTGTTACACTGAAGCAGAACAGCGAGGATGGAGAGTCTGGGTTTACCCAGTGGAAGTGGGTTGTCGAGGATTTGTGGCACACTCTACAACCCGGTTTCTCAGTGATGTCGGATTCAATGGCCAAGAGTTGTGTTGCACAGTGAAGAACTTATCTGAAGCAGCAGAGAGGAGCAGCAACTGGCTGTGGTTGAGACGGAAAGATTCTGGCTGGGGTACAGGTAAGTAAGCTGGGCTGAGCTGAGTGGGGGACGGAGGGGGGTGATGCTGGGACGCCAGAATCACCGTAGAGCCCTCTTGAGGTGTCGTGGGCTAGTCGACGAAACACCGAGGATGGAAGGTGCCCACTTGAAAACCCCAGAGATGTACCCTACTTAGCTCAGTCCAGACGGTTGTCATGCTGATGCGCTGGGGAGACCGCACTATGGTTGATCCCCGGAGCCAGCATCGCAGCCATTGTGTGTGCTGATGCACTAGGGAGGCAATAAGCTGATCCCTGGAGCCAGCATTACACTTCAGCCATCAACACCAGACAGAAGGATATCTACATCATCATATAGAAGGAAGCGCAAATGGATGGAGACACATATGGATCATTAGTTTACTGTGAAGCTACGTCTTAGTTGGTGCTTATCTTGGCAAGAGCCAAGTTCAAATCAGCATGAAGTTTTAACATCAACCCTCATGTAATGGAAATCATAATCTTAATAAAGACGATTCATTTTTTTTTCTGATCAAATTAAAACTTGATCAGCAAGTGCACGCATTTTTGGAATTTTAGCAGCGTCGCTGTAAACAATAAAAACTACTTTATGATTATTTTAGCAGCCACATTAATCCTTACAAAATCCTTTAATATCTCTATAATATCCTAGTATATATAACTTTTAATTAAGTTCATGTGTGGCATTTTGTCATTGGTACTATACTGTGCACACCGCAGGGGAAGCGAACGACATAGATATACCATAATAATAACGAACTGGCGACGCTATAGTGTTGGTTTGTGTAGAACCAGGTTCGTGGTCGTTAAGACCGTTGCTAAGGAAGTGACACTTTCCCTTTACTAGTGCTAAGGAGCATGCGATCTTCAGACTATGCTAGAGGGGCCCCTAGTTACGGCTCTGCCTGTCAGCACCATGCCTGACTGTAACCAGTGCCACTGCCCCGGTAAAACATTCCTTTAGAAATCTTCAAAACAAATTGGTACCTATTTACTATCATAAGAAGAACATAAGAACATAAGAAAGTTTACATTCGGCCCATCTTGCTCGTTTGGTTGTTAGTAGCATATTGATCCCAGAATCTCAACAAGCAGCTTCTTGAAGGATCCCAGGGTGTCAGCTTCAAAAACATTACTGGGGAGTTGGTTCCAGACCCTCACAATTCTCTGTGTAAAAAAGTGCCTCCTATTTTCTGTTGCCCAAAAAGTCCCCTGGGTCGACATTGTCAATACCTTTTAGGATTTTGAATGCTTGAATCAGATCACTGCGTAGTCTTCTTTGTTCAAGAGTGAATAGATTCAGTTATTTTAGCCTGTCTGCATACGACATGCCTTTTAAACCCGGGATAATTCTGGTTGCTCTTCTTTGCACTCTTTCTAGAGCAGCAATATCCTTTTTGTAACAAGGTGACCAGAACTGAACACAATATTCTAGGTGAGGTCTTACTCATGCATTGTAAAGTTCCGTTGATTTAAATTCAACACTTTTGATAATATATTGTTAACAAATGACCAGTTTAATATCCCCATCACTTTCAAAGAACGCCGATGTTATGTATTGGTAACCAAAGCTCTAATTACTGTATTACTTACTTGAAACACAGTTTAAAATAATAAGAAGTCATGTCACTCTACCCCACCACGCACACACAAACCAAGCATTAGTCATGATAAAATGTTGCATCGTGCACATTTTTAGAATATTGATTATTTTTAAAACACTGCAACAACGTTCAAACACTGTATACATTTGTTATCCCTGGTTTATTGTATGGTATATCACACAGCCAGGTATCGAATTATCTGCATGTATGCGCACATTATAATGCATAAATCTGACAGTATAACAACATCCTGTGCACCGCACATGCTGAACGCGTTCCTACAACAAAACAATCTGTATCGTGAATTTTAAACATTTCAAATTCTACTAACCTAATACAGGTTTGATAAGGATGTTGAGCGCCTCAGTAATAACAGCCGTCACTGATGTTCTGTTTTGGGAACGGAAAAGCGTGAACTTAAGCCTCCTGCTTTTGTGTCGCACTCGACAGACGTCATGTAGCATTACATAACCTCAGCGTCGCTAAAAGGCGTCCATATTGCGCGTGGCAAAAACGGTATATGGACTTTAATTTAGTTTAGCTACAACATCCTGATATAAACTAAATTAACAGTAATTTGCATGTCATAAAGCATATGCTATCTAAAAGCAATGTCAAATAACTGCATATATAAATGCACAG